>JAUZNJ010028573.1:0-15990 GCA_034780135.1 Jordanella pulchra | reverse complement strand
TTCTTTCTTTCTTTCTTTCTTTCTTTCTTTCTTTCTTTCTTTCTTTCTTTCTTTCTTTCTTTCTTTCTTTCTTTACTGTTTTCTGAGGGCTTCTTCTTGGACCTCGGAAAACAATTCTGAGTGATACATTGCCAACAGGAAACATAAAAAAGAAGAGAAAAAAATAAGTGAAGAGCAATTCATAGTAGTAAAAACATGTTTCAGTGTCATAACTGTCTGCAGTCCATGTAAATATAAGCCACTGTTCTTTTGATTTTTATTACCTTCCCTCTGATCTCCCACTAAGGTCCCACAACTGTGTTCCCCCAAAAATCTGAAAACAGCTTAAATGTGCACATATGCTCCTACTCATTTCTCACATGTTATAATAAAATGACTTTCAGTTTTAACTATGCATATAAACACTTAGCATTTTAATACTAAAAACAAATTCAATATGATCAGATACGAGTAAGAGCACAAGTATGTCTGAGGACTGCTTTTCCTGAGATTTTAACACAGTTTTTCTTGTTTTTAGGCATTCAGCATACAATGTTACAGCTTTTTTTTTTACTGTTAGCTCCTCATCCATCCCTCATGTGCTTCATCCCTCCTGGGTTCCTTTGTCAACAATGCATGACTTTCCTCTAATAAAAGCAGCCCTGCAGTATTGATTAAAGCTGGTGACGCAGCTTCTTCACAGTGATTCCGACTAATAAAGACAGTTCTGTCTATGTCGACAAAGCAGCACTGCTCCACGCAACTCTCACACGTTTGTGCTGACGGATGAAGCAAGGGGCCTCTAAGTGTACTGGCAAAAAGTTCAGCATGAACTGAGTGCTGAGGTAGGAGAGGAAACCATAATTTAGACAAATATTTGGAAATAGCATTCTTGGAAAGCAAAATCAAGATTTCTGTAAATGTTCGCACTGCAAGAACCAACTCTCTATCAGTGGATAATGTTAGTTGCCTCTTGATAGATTCCTTGTTCTGGTCAGGTTTTTAGTCTGCTGTTTGGGTCGCTGAGCAAGTTAAGTGAAGGGGACTGAACAAGTGAAGCGAGCAAAGCAAATGAAACAAGAGGAAGTCAAGAGGGCTACTTAGGAATCCTGCTGAAAAGTGTCCAACATGCTTCTTTAGTTACAAAAAGAAATGAAAGAAAGGTACCCATGAGATTTTTGTTCATGAATAGAAGACCAAATCTACAGCTTTATGTTAATCAATATATCTTTATTTAGATCATGAGTCCAAAAAAACCTAATAGACATTAAAAAGTCAAATCTTGCACAAACACAATTGTGTAGAAATGTTTTGTTTGTTTTTGGAGTCATTTTGGTTACCTGCATATTAATTCAGACATGTCAAGGTTGAACAGTACACCTACATAAAGATTCAGTTCATTATTAAGCAGGACATAGGTGAATTTGATCAAAAATGAAATATTTTATTCGTATAGCTTTGGTTCTTAAGCTCAAGTCGAATCTCCCACTTCCGCTTCAGCTGAAGACCCAATTTAAACCTCTATCAATAAAAATTTGATGGATCTTTTAGGTAATGAGTCAAAAAGAAAGCTGTGCCTTACCCAGAGCATGTGTGGAAAGACAGAGAGAGGGAGAGCTGTACAGCAAGCAAAGTAAACAAGTTTGGCTCAAGCTTGTTGGAGTCACAGAGTTTAGCAAAACATTCCTGAGTCTTTGAAACAAGTGGCCTTGTGAGACAGACACAAGAGGGCTTTAAATCACCCAACAGGAGCAGAGCTGAAGGACTCGAACTCAGACATAAATATCTCAAGAGTTTTACCTGCCTGTCAAACTAAAACACCACCAGTTAAAATCTATATTTTGGTTAAAAGTTGTGCTGTATTAAGGATATAATTGATAAGAGTTAACATGCCATTAATAGCATTAAGAGTTTAAAGAGTCATGGGAACAGGTGAAAAAGGGAAGGATTTTGTTAGCACTTCATGTTTTGCTGGTAACAGAATATATTTGATAGAGATTTTACCAGTTAGGCAGCAATAAAAAAAAAATCTGTCATCAGATTTGAGCTGTTATTTCTTTTCTGCTAGTTGAACACATCTAAGCTTAAAAGGTGGTCATTTTGATGCACTTTGTTTATACATGTATGGGAACATATAGGATGGATCTTTATTAAATAAAACTAACACGGTTGGAAAGGCCCAGACAGCAACAAAAAAGGAACCTAAGGTTGATTTAAATGTGATTTTCTCAAAATATGCGGCTAAACATTGAATTCATATAAGTCTAAGCTTTTAGAAGTGTTTTCAGTTAAATACATAAATGATGAAGCACAAAAATGTTTTAAACAGTGAAGTTAAACCTTGAATTTTTGCTCACAGGAGGTGTGTGAACTTTCACTTAATATCGCAGCATTTCAAACCCAATACATGTGTGACATTTCTATTCCTAGAAAAAAAAAAACAATTGATCAGAGGTCTTAGCTGTAGAGAGATGTTACAGTCTGACCAAATCACTGGAGTCCCAAACACTCCAATTTTTGAAGTCAAATAACTTGGGTATTATCAGGTCGTTAATAATTAGTAGTAAGTTGGTTATAAAATTATGCTGGACATCCATTCGAAAATACTATGAATGCTTTTTAGTGTCATCCTAACTACGCCTATACTGTAACTCTAATTCTTATACACTCTTACAAGCTCTGTGCTTTCAACGTTGAGCAATTCACTCACGAGACGCACAAGGGCTTCAATAAAATCTCTGGCATAGACCGAGTCGACAGATAAGAAAGGGATGCTCTTGGCCTGCTTTTCTTAAAATCTCATGATGGGATGTGAGGCCCAGTGGAACAGTAGGTAAAATAATAAAGAGGAGTACTATTTTTAGAAAAAAAAAGCATCCTAAAACATGACCTTGCAACTGGGGAGCTGGTGCCTGCAAAAGGAGAATGAGTCACGGAAAGCGTTCATAGAGACAAGAAGAATGAGCAGAAGTCATCATGAAAGTGTGAGGTAACGGTGATTATCTTATTACAGTGACAATTGATTGTACAAAACAGACTGAACATGCGGTTGTGGGAGTGGATGCACTTTAAAAAATAAAAAAAAATGCCACATGAGGATCTGATTGATTTTAACAAGAAGCAAATGTGATGGCAAAAGTCTCTGCAAAACAGCCTTCTGGAATATTTATACAGTGGTTTCAGCTTGACTGGTTTTAAGAAGCAGCAATTCGCTTTGGAGCTTGACTCATTCTGATGAGTAGCAAGCTTTAAAAGGTTTTTAACTAACAGAGTTGTAACAAATTTTACACCGACCTCATTTAAATCCTCCTCTTAGTCACAAAGCCAGTTTTAATATTTTTGATCACGTTCTTGATGCAACACTTGGATAAGGCCAGGTTACAATAGTTGAACAATCAGGACGTTTTATTTTCATTAGACCAGTAGCATTGAAACAGAACCTTTGAATAATGCTCCCACTGCCATGCTAAACTTTAACAGTTTGTGTTCTTAGGTTGAAATGTAAGAATTGCAGCCAAATGGCTCAATCATTTTCTTCTCATCTCAACCAACTTTTCTCCACAACACATTAGGCTTTCCCATGTGAGCAGCTGAGATTCAAGTCTGACTTAAAGAGGTTAATATTGCAAAATGCTCTTCTCTTTGTGTTTAATCGCTTTCTGTCTTTGGCAATAGAAAATTGGCTTCAGTAGGTTTGTGATATGCCTGATTTTTGGATAGTATTAAAGAAATCCTAACCCATTTCTTTGTGGCTGGAGGGGATCGTTAGGGACAAATGTCTGAAACCTAAATACAATTTGGTTTTTCAACGTGACAATCCCATCAATGAGATCAAAACCGTTTTTGGAATGTCTAAAGAATGGCCTCCTTATATTACCACTCTGATATACTCCTCTGTTCTGCTTGCATGTCTGCTTCTGTCTCCTTGGAACCCCAGTTGGCCTCGGCGGAAGGCAGATCACACTGAGCCTGGTTATGCTAGAGGTTTCTTACTCTTAAAACTGTCTTTCTTCTCCACTGTTGCTGCCTGCATGCTCAATGTAAGGAATTGCTGTAGAGGCATCAACACATGAAAAGCCAATACCTTCTGTCACCACATGCTCGTAGTGTATCCTGCAAAGTCAATGATTCAATGTAAAATATATAGAACACTTTTAAACAATTTGTTTGCATGATTTGATTTAATCTTCTATGTAAAGTACCTTGGGATGACGTGTTGAACTGAACTGACTTGAATTGAGAGATGTATCACTTAAGGACCTATTATTAATCACTTGTATTATTTGGGATAATAAAAATCACCACACCAAAAGAAATGCTTTGATGGTGTTTGTAGATAAATGTAAAATAATTACTTGGTGATAAAACTGTATAAAACATTATGTCTGCTAACAGTGCACAAAATACTCCAACCTGTAGTTGAGTTAAATAGGAGATTTTTTTTTCCTTCCATCCTTGTTAGTGGTGACAAAATAATCCAAATACTTAATAGTACAAGCAGTAAAGATTTCATATCAGAGTTTATTCTCTTCTCAAACTAAAGCAGGGATTATCTTTAAAGTCATGCTGTGAAATGTTATTCTTTCAGCTAATTTGTCACATAGTTGCTTGCTGCGTCTTTCTTTCAATGAGCCTTCTGCTGATGTCACACTGCTGGGCCCTTTCTGACTTCCTCTCTTGGCCCTCTTCAGCCATGAAATGATCCTGCTGGGTCCCTGTATAGTCCTGTGGGGCCCCAATAGACCCATAACATCTGTGTGGTTAAAAAGAAGCAGGGTGTGAGTAGACCGGAACATGTCCACTGGCCTCCCCCTGACCTACACACAAAAGCTTGGCTTCCACTCGACAATCAAACATTCATATGCAAGTGGTCATTGCTTTTCAGTTATGTTTAATCAAATGAGCTTTTATGTAACCTAAGTTAACTTAACTCTTTCTTTAGATTACCTTCGATAGTGTCTCTTTAAAATAAATCCAAAACAACATCTGCTTTTACTCTCCTTGTATAGAGCTTCTAATGCTGAATCATTTCATTTTATAGATGCGTCAGATTGTTAGATGTCAACACAGTGCAAGAGTAATCCTCAGGATGTTGTTTGAATGAAAACAAGTCATGACTTGCATTGTCTTGTTATTAAGTAAAAAAGGAACTACCTGTTCCTAAAAAACATCCCGAAAACATGTTCCTATTATCTTGACGGTGGAAATATAAAAGGAGAGCTGGCTAAAAAAGTTTTAATGTAGTTGAAATGAGTTTCAGGAAATTCAATAGATTAATGATCTCTAGTGATTATACCATATTTTCTAGTACTTCCGCTGTGACCTCTTTTGCATCAGGAATCATTTTTCAGATTGAAAAAAAGAATAATATTTTATGATAAATGGAGGATAGACAACTGTTGGTGAAGGAGGGCAAAAGTTCACTTCAACTGAGACCTTGGTTTTAAAGTGGACCTGAGTTTGCATCAAAGTGTGATTGCACTTTTTCTTTTTTTTAACTTTTTACGGCACTAGTGGCTCATTTTTCTGACAGTAAAGGGGGTATGAAAGAGGGGGAGAGACATGCAGGAAAGGACCACAAGCTGGATTTGAACCTGGGTCGCCCACGCCAAGGACTAAGGCCTTCATACATGGGTCGTGCATGCTAACCACTGCGCCACCTTCACCTGTGATTGCACATTCATAATTCCTTATGAACAAAGATTGAACAAAGATTTTAATCTATACTGACCTTATAACAAATTAGTTTTTTAATTTATTATTAAATGTACATGTGTAATGCAAGTCCCCTGTTTCCCAAAGCTTAAATGTTCTTTATGAGATCTGGTGACCATAATGTTCAGCCATCTTTGTGTTATTTTGAATAAAATTGTTTGAACTTTGAGGCATGCTGCTTTATCGGATGGAAATATTTTCAGAAGAATAGCACACCGAGCTAATAAAGAGATGACTATTGTCAGTCTCATTTCTTAGACTGCTGGTGGGATTTTAAATGACACTGATTAGCTCACAATGTTTTTCAAAGTTTACTAAAGCCACATTTCTCATCTAATTATTCCATTAAAAACAACCTGAAACCCTTGCTAAAAAAGACCTCATTTATGACAAAATTCCAAACCTGTTATCTAAATGTTCCACTTTTGTCCAATCTTTTGGTGTGAAATCATGCACATTCTGAGAAAGCTGAGGCTAGGTGCTGGATCACAAAGGCATCGCAGATGACAAAATGAAAAAAAAATGGATCCGCAGACTAATTATAGCTCCAAAGTTCATTTAAAGACATTTATATTTCAGGCCATATGAAACGTCACTGTTTCTCACACATCTGAGGAAGGGCCTGTGGCTCAAAACGTCACTGTTTTTGGTGAATAAACAAACTTCTGAGCTATAATTAGTGTGCTGACCCATTTTTTTCATTTTGCACATCAGCATTTTTAAACATTCTAATGGCACTCATTGTCACCTTTTTTTTTTTTTTTACCATTCTGATGCTCTGTTTGTAATTAAAATGTTACCTAAAATTAGGCAGCCATGCACTGCTTAATTTCCAATTGGTGTTAACAGCCATTTAACCAGGTAAGATTTGAGAACGGATAATTAAATACTCATTGTTGTAACAATTTTAGCCCGAGATATTGAGATTAAAGTATGAAAAAACATACAAGCTTAAGGTAGATAGAAAGTCCTGCAATTAGTTCAACTTCTTTATTGTCGTACTTCAAATATTCTCTCTCTAATAAGCAGCTTCAACAGAGACTGTTACACAATGTCCAGGTCACTAAAGTGGTTTTAGTGCATGCTGAGTGCCAAGTAGGGGGTGAAGGTTGTCAGCACAAGTGGCATGGAGGGCATTAGGGCTAAGTGGTGCTGACATAATTCAGCAAGAAGTTTCTGAACACTTTGTACTGAGCGTTGCTACATGTGAATAATCAAAACTACCCATCTGTTCCTTTCCTCCCATCACTCAAATGGTTCACACCTTTGAATTTATTAAAAACATTCTGTCCTGTATCACCAAAGTTAAACAGTGTGCTTCAGTTTTTAACAGATAATGTGAGACTAGTTGGGATGAGGAGTAATTATATGTATAAATTAGCCATGTTGGCTATCATTGCACACACCAAACTCACAATTCTACAATATTCTAAAAGTGATGGCACACAGTGATAGACTGGAGTGAAATTATTCCCATTAGACCAAACAATCTGTATGTAAACATCACATGCTACTGAAACGTAGACACACATTAGCATCTTTAAGAAAGGACACACCCCTTCCCTACTGGAAAGTTCTCTGTTAAACATTTACAGAGGAGCTGAGGCTTCTCAGAATATATATAAATACACACATTCTATATAGTATGTGTACATGTACATATACATATATATATATGTACATATATTTCCGCTGCCTAAAATGGCATGTTAGTAAAAAAAAAAAAAAGAGGAGAGAGACATAACAAGGACAATAGTATGATGAATCAGTCGTCTTTCTAATTACACCTTTTAGTGAACAAAGACCCGTGTGGAAACTGGGACTTGTCAGTGCACATACTCCGAGTTCTTCAGAGCATATTTCTCCCTTTAGCTGTAAACAGGCTTCAGTTGGTGATGTGATCATAGGGGTGACAAGGCCAAGGAAAGGAAATGTGGCTATTGGGTTTCAGAATAAGTCAGACTGCATAAAACTAACACAAAGTCCTTGAAAGTGAATATTTGTGTTTCATTATAAATCACAAGTCAAAGTCAGAGGCCTATGAAGGTCTATGCATCGTGTGGTCCTGAATAACGTACAAATTACAAGATGATGATTTCAACCTCAGCTTGGCTATGATTCACCTGAAAACATTTATAACATGATTGGCCAAATGTCTATTTTCTAAGGAAGCTGAGATCCTTCAATGTGTGCAGCAAGATGTTGGAGACTTTTTATCACAGTGTTGTTGCCGGTGCCATCTTCTTTGCTGTTGTGTGTTGGGGAAGCAGCATCAGAGCCAGCGATTCTAATAGACTAGACAAAATTATCAGGAAAGATGGCCCTGTACTGGGACTAAGGCTGGAGTCCCTGGAAACTGTGGTAGAGAGGAGGACACTGAAGAAGGTTCTATCTATCATGGACAATAAACAGCACATAGTGGACAGGCTGCGGAGCACCTTCTCACTTAGGCTGCTCCATCTCTGCTGTCGTAGGGACAGATACAGGAAATCTTTCCTGCCTCATTCCATTTCACTGTACAATAAAAGCTAAAACATGGTTCTGCACTAATCAGCGCAATTTTGCACAACTGCACTGTGGCACATCTGTGGTACATACGTATATACATACATACTTACATATACATATCTGCATTTAAATTTTACAATCTATAGCATTTCATATTTTATATTTTATATTTTATTTTATCTACAACTACTACTTAGTGGTAGTCATTACTGTGTCTTGTTTATTACTGTGTCTTGTCTCTATGCCGCGACTGTGAAGTTCTATTCTATTGCAAGGTAAACATTTTTTTTTGCAGGAACAGAAACTTTGCCTGTAACAATTTCTAAGTAAAGTTTATGAAACCATTTGTTCTTCTTGGAGGTTGATAATTTCTTAAGCTTCTCTATGCATAAACACTGTAGCTTCGTACATTGAACTAACACTGGAAGAAACAAAACCAACGGAAAGAGAAGAGGATTGCTAAATCTGTCAATATTCTTGATTAAGTCTGGAGAGGTTTTTATTAACACCAATGGCATTAAAACTAATTAGGTCTAACTTCAGCTATTGATTAGGGCTATTATTGATTTAGTTTGTTTAGGGGTTTTAAAATGGAAACAAAATATATAGAAGTAGAATATAAAAAGTATTCAGAAAAATGAAAATAAGGTGAAAAATAAATCAAGTTTGAGCATTTTAAATGAATGAATTAATTTATTAGATAATTAATTAATTACTTGTTCACAGGTATAAAATAGAGGAAAGGCACCAAATTTCTAACATTTGTGTCTGGAATGGAGGCACTGATTTACAGATAGAGAATGGAGACATAATACTTGGTGTAACAATCATATTCCACTGTTGTGTTGTCAGAAGTCTTTACATTGCAGCTACAGGGTATCCTGACCTGGGATTGTACAAGAAGAAATGTAAACATATGTAACCCCAACAGCTTCTGTTTTAGACTTTATTTAGTGAAGACCAGAAAAAATAAGTAACAGTTTCCATATCCTGTTTAGTATATGGTCATGATGCAAAAAATAGAGCTACAAATCCATGACAATGGGTGCATGAAATACATCTAGAAACTCAAAAGTAAGGGAAAACACAATCTTTAAATTCTCTGGGTTTCATTTGTTACCACAAGAAAGAGGAGTAAAACCCACCTGAAACCTCCATAAATATTTACCGCCTGCTTCTAATCATTTTAAATGGCCTAAATATTGTTGAGGATGTTTTGGTTTGGGTTCATTAGAAAACTTTTTGACACTTTATTTAAAACAGATTGATGAACACGTATGCTTATGTGAAGGATAATTAGATATCACAATCAAGTTTCTGCCATCTCTAACCTCAAAGGATGATTGTAGCTCCCCTCAAGATTCTCAGAGAGTGCCTGATGTGTTTTTTTTCTCTGCCATCTGGAGCCAACATAAAAAGCATTTCTGTGGCCTGACTCTGTCCTCCAGCTGCTGCTCTTAGGAGACATATATTATTAAGAGGTGAGCTAGAGAGTTGGGTACTTTGGTGTAATGGCTGTCTATCTAGTTCATAAGTTAAACATGGAACAAACCACCACTAAAGCATCTGTAGGAAGGCTGGTTAGAGGCAAAACACCAATAGTGCTTTTCTGAGGGCACTGTCAGGGAAAATAAACTAAAAAGAATCACAAAGTTCCTTAAATAGGCTTAAAAATATATTTAGAATCCAAACCCATCTGTTAAAAGATACAAAGATTTAAATCCATATAGCTGCTTGTCAGTTGATTTAAAAAAAAAAAACTTCAAGTGATCCTGTAATTCCTTACAATGACGAAGCATTGTTAAGATAAAGTTGCTCCCTAAAAAATAAACAAGTCTACAGAGAATAACAACAAAGAAGCCAGACACACCAAGCATTAACATCTGCCCTCTGAGCCCATATTCTTACCTGCAAGTCGACTTTCCCGGGCTGGCTTGCTGAGCATATCTAGAGCTTTCGTGGTGGAGGACCTGATGTGATCACTGAAGGACCTCTGCAGCAGCAGCAGTCTCATAGATCGAGACATACTGAAGCTTACCTACACAGGATGCCTTACCACACCTGTTTTGCACAAAAGATCCACCTCGCCCCGGTGCTACACTTTCCTAGACTCAATATATATTTCTCGCCATATACCTTTCTTTCTTATCTCCATCTATCTGGCCCTCTAGTTATTTTTTTTTCAGCGTTCTTCTCCACCTCTCGGTCTCTGCTCTGTTTGAGTCCAGACTGTACACTCCCGTTTGCTGCGGCAAGCATCAGTGCAGTAACTCCTGGGACACATCCAGTCAGTGCTGCAACGTTCTCATATTCTATTCTGCCAGTATGTGTGTCTGGGAGAGTGCGCAAGTAAATATGTGCGGAAGTGGAAGTGCTTTTTTTAATACAAGCTCCAGTGCACTCTGTGAATATCAGAGTAGTTCTCAGTCACGACAAGCATTTTATCCCAACTCCAGCTCTCCCTTACTTCTTTCTTGTTTGATGCTCATCTTCATCACATTCGTCTTCACATGCCGTACCTTTTCCAGACAGAGGAACGGTAAAGCCAGTTATATAAGCAAATTCCATTATATTGTGCTCGTTATGAAGTTCTACCTGTCCAGATCAATTTGCACTTTATAGGACAAGTCGAACTAATCAAGAAAAGGATGTTTAGAAGAACTATTTCAGTTATTCAAAGAGGACAGTAGTCCAGCAACTTCAAAACATTCTTCTAAATGATAAAATCATTGAATAAATACCTAAAATTCTGGAGTTTAAACAACTACATGGCAACTCAAGCGTGCTAATCTGCACCATGTCCCAACTTATTCCGTGTGTGTTCTTACTGTAACATGTGGTGCTCACCCACAAACAGTCATAAAAACAAGCTTAAGTGCTAATAGTTCTTACCATTATGTAACAAACATGTTTTGTTGCTAAGATGGACAAAATGAACACAATGGAATCCATTACTGCTGCTGAGTTGATCGGATAATGCTGATTTAGCCTCTATTAGGCAAGCCTGGCTCTCTGGGGTCAGTGAGAAAGCCTTAGCCGCTAAATGAATCAGCAAAAAAACAGAAATCTCAGAGTACCTCTCACCTTACAGAGGTTTCATCCTATGGTGCCTACATACAGCAGAATTTCCAATCTGGTTTTTATTTACAGTGACTAATATTTTGTCCTAACAACATTCTCTGCAAGTCAGCCTGACTATCCTGCTCTATTATAAGTTGAACTTGTTAAAACATATCAAAAGTCTGAAGTGCACCTAGCTTCACTGTCTGTTTGTAAAGATGAATCTGACTGGGCACACAAGGCTTTAGCTGTTAATACACTCAGATTTTACTCCTATTAACAGGGTTTTCTTGAGACCAGTTTACTAAAAAGGGGAAACCAATGCTGGTATGTTTATTTGTCTTTTAAAAGGTACTGTAAAATACTTGGCCACCAAAAAAATACTTGAACTCCAGGGGTCCAATGAAAGAGGAAAATGTGTTGTTTTTATTTTTTTTTTCTGATGATAAACATTGAACATTGCCTGAACAATTTTTGAGATTAAACATGGTCAACATCTAATAATAATAATAATATTGTTTTTTTTTAACATAGACAAGCAGCAATAATCTCAAATGCTACTAAAACAACACAACAACAACACACAACACATTCATTATTGAGATGCTATCCATAACATTTCTTTAGTGTAAGAGCGGGCATGCACGATACGATATTTTCAATCTTTGTACTCAGCTACAGCTCAAACTGCATGAAACCGCAGGGCTTAAAAGTTAGCAACTCACTACAGTATGTACTGTATGTTCTTCCACTTTACAGCCCTTTGCTCTTATGCAATCTAACTGCTCACACTGTACGTCCACCAACCACATGTCGAGAGATGGTGCTGGTCTGACTCACAAATCCTATGTTTTTATCAGAGAAGAAGAAGAATGCCCTTGGCTGCACATGTGCAGAGCATAACATTCAGGTAGATCGGCTCGTAGACACTCGTAGCTGTGCTTCAATAGCATGATATGCACAGGAACACTTTACGATGGCCGACTGAATTTCAAACATGTTGGATTTTCTCCTGACCTTACGATTCATGATCAGGTGGTCAGGTGGTCTTGAGAGGAAGTTCGCCGCTGGTTACCTCCTTTATACAACATGAAGCAGGACACATCATGAGCCTGAAACTCGGCGCAATCCCAAAAATTCTTGCATGGCTGGAGAACTGGCCCAAAAAGGACAAAAAAACTATTGGAAAAACACATACAGTGTATGCCAACTATAAGTCAGATTTCAAAACACAGACTCACCAAAGAAAAATACCACATGTTAAAGTTAGCATTATCTAAAAAATAGCAACAACACAACAAGCTAGCCTATGCTGAATAAAATATTTGTAAATAGGAATCAATGACTGTTTTCCATTCTGCTCTTTCTGGAATAATACAAACTGTCATAAGAAAGAGAATAAGTTTTTATTATTAAAATATACTCACAGACTATGCAGAGAAGGGATGCGTGGTTCCATAGTCATTACCAATTATATTGACTCATTGCTATATAATATTAATAGTGTCATTATAGCCAATAACAGATGTTACAGAACCCATTTTCCTATCATAATCACAATCTCTGTCACGTGATTAAACAATAACGACATGATCCCTCCACTCTCTTCCTCCTCCTGGTTGCTAATATTGGCCCAGCTTTATTTATCGGGCAGATACCTTTATGCTTAAAAATTACCATCACTGGCCGACACTGATTTCAGTGCCGATATATTGAGCATTTCTAGTCTTTTTACAACTGAGAACATTTCCGAGTTTCTCTTTCTTCTGAACGAGGAATTATGTAGGAAGCCTTTTCTTTCCCTGCCGTCGGACTGCAGGTAGGTTTTGCTAAGCTCTGTCACATTAGCAATCCTTTCATTAAAAGGCCTGTTTGACAGATGGTTTTAGTAGCTATTTCCATCAACCTTAGCAGGAAACAAGCAGAATTAATATTCCTAAGGAGCTGGAGCAAATACATAAAGAGAGTTTAAATGTCAATTTTGTTGCTTGAAAAGAACAAAAAATGCAACCAATAGAATGTGTCATATAAAAAATAAGTCAATATGATGAAAAAAATTATGCATTAATGTGCTTCTGCCAATAATTGACCTGGAATCTAAAATGATATAAATAAAGCTGATTTGAAACACTTTTTTTTTTTTTTTTACAATGCGTTTAACCATAAATTGCCCTCCCTTTTATAGTTTATCAACCCCATATAGTTTAGTTCAGGTTATGCACTTTATTACCAAAGTGTTTTCCGTTGCGAGCAGGATGTACTGTTCAGGCCGTTGCATTCCACACTAAGCTTCACGCTTGAGAAAATGGGGCAATCATGCTGATTGCCTCAGCAAGTAAAAGTAATGTACCCAGCACAAGGTTTATTTCAGCCTGCTGATAGCATTGTGCTCATCATGGACAATTGACTTTATGGTCCCTCAAGGTTTGTAGAGACTGATAAGACTGGATTCCTGGGTTTTTACTTTAAGTATGTGTCTCTGGAGCTGTGGACTGACCTCTGTGATAGAACTGTAAAAGCAGATTAGAAAATGATAAATAAAACATGTCTTGAGTTTGACTTTCTTTCTTACATAGTGTTCATAGTTTAAATGTGTTTTACTAATATTCTTAAAGCTGTTCTGGTTATATACTCTGTTAGCCATGTAGAACAATCCTGTAAAGGTTGAAACAAGAGGGACTAACAGGAGAAATGATTCAGTTTTCAGTCACTGCATCTTCTTCCAAAGAAGTATATGGATTGTCATAGCCATGCATTTACATATATCTGTCCCAGTAGAAAAAGAGACGGCTATTTAACGACACACTAACACACAAATTGAAACAAAAGAGCAGGGGTGGGGGTCTCCGGGTGGGCTTCAAACACTGCACATAAACAGTACGTGAGGGTCTTTATGATCAAAACATCAATGAAAACAATGTGCTTCTCTGTCTTTTACAGCAAGGCCAACAATGTGTCACCTCCAATATGAATGCCTGGGTGTGCCTGATTATGGAGGACCCTTTGAAGTGATGATCTGCTTTAGGTCTTACTCTGCTTTCAGCCAGGAACTCTCCATTTCCCTCAGATCCAGGCTCCATAGATGACATTCCTGCACCTTGTCAAACTCCAAATAGACTTCCAAAGATTTATGACACTGTGTATGCCGGCGTTTAAGAAAACAAACTGATGTGAAAACAATTAATGAAAATAAAGTCAAATGTAGCTTCACAGACTTCTTTACAAAAACTCCCTCAAAGTGGCACACTGGAGCCTATCTTTGCTTTAGGAACTGTCATAATTATTTATGGTAAAGATCCAAAAGGATGGTGGAGACATCCCTGGTAAATTCTGGTCCATACTGTATTAACAAATCTTCTGTTCTACGACATACCAAAGATGTACTGGAGTGAAATCTAATTAACAGAGCAAATCATTGGAGTACAGTTACTTCATTGCCATGTTCAAGAAACCAGTTTGAGATTTTTTGCATTTCCTACTAAGTACTTTATCCTAGAGTATACTGCTCAGCTGGTACTAAGGGCTAAAAAAAATACTATAGGAATAACATCACACCACAGTCTGGGTAGTTGAGATAAAACATCATATAACAACCACTAGATGCTTTTAGTATAACTTTATAAAGGTTTGTATCATGGAAAATATTTACAAGCTTGATAAAAGGCACAAAGATGATCTACCAACCCGACCATCACCACTCAATGCTTTTGATATGATATTGTAAAGTTACGTGTGTGGAAAATCATATGCAAACTCAACAGTGGGCCCAAAGCGGATTTACTAACCAGTGCAAATCGAGGTGTCTAAAATTCAACAGCAGGCGCAAACTTTTTTGCATGTTTGCTGTCATGAATAAGCGGAACATATACTACTAACTTAACTGCTCAAATTTTCCAGGTGAGGATATGTGAAGTAATTCCCTGTGTGACATTACAACTGTGATTTCTGAATGTGAAGTCTAATTCTTAACATACTTAAAAATTAAAATCTTAGAAATCATTGAGTACAAAGGCTGAAACTTTATAATGCTTGAAAAAAATGCAATGAAAATCTGGCATTCATTGGTCATAATACAGGGATTAGACTACTAAAGCTCCCTCCATTGTCTGTCCTTTGAGCTATTTTCTTTGCAGCTTATTAGAGAAGTCAAGTGGACTAAGACACTTGACTCCTCTCCTCCCCTCTCTTTCATGGGAGATGGTTTTTAGGGACTGTTGTGTACACACTAATGACCCCCAACTCTTAAACTGGTTCTTCAGTATTCAGCAGGCAGGAGGTCCGTAACAGCAAAGACATTTAACAAACAGAATTCTGGCTCCTGGCTGAAAGAAAAACATTCACCTAAAATTCTTCCATTTCACTCATTTGCATTTTGACCACATATTTGTTGCGGGTCACAAGTTCAACTTATTTGGGTTTTTTAAACACATTACTAAAGATGCAATCTGATACAATTTTGGGGGGAAAATCAGATCACTTGTGAGTATTAAATATTATGATTTTAGGCAGCGCGACAAATTGTTTGCAAACATTGACTGAGGTGAACTAAGACATCAAAACATACATTAAAATATTTCCCAGTGCTAAAATTTTTACCAAGTTTTGCCTGTTACAGCCCAAAATTTCCATCCAATTTATAGGGATTTAATAGACAAAGTAGAACATGGTTAAGATATAAACGGGGAATTATTAATATCTGAATTTGAGTTTTTTCCCCCCAAAATACAC
>JAUZNJ010028572.1:0-15990 GCA_034780135.1 Jordanella pulchra | reverse complement strand
CGAGCTGCAGGTGTGGCCACAGGGTTACCCCTGCAGCTTCTCAGGGGCTCTGTGTGTGGTGACATCTGGTGGGTGCCTAGAAGAATGACGGTGCTCTCAAAAAATAAAAACTCAAACCAAAAACAAAGAAAACCAAAACAGAAATAAACGCATCCTGACACAACATAAATTTTATTTTTATATTTGATTAAATTACCTGTCCAGCAGAAAACCTACATTCTTTATAGAATTACGTATGAAGCACTCTGATTTCATGCCCTGCTCCCTTATGATTTTTCCTCAACTGATAAAAGTTCTGCCTATTTACACACTTGGTTGCTCACCATTTAACAATGTTTTTGTTTTTCTTTATTACTTTCTCTTCCCTTTTACTGGGCAAACATTATGGATGGTCCCCCATTTCAACAGAAAAAGGCAAGTAGAATGATCTATCATCATCTAAGCTTACTACTGCTTCACCAACAACACATATTAATACACAGGTAAAACACACAGGGCTAACAAGTTTGTCCCAATTCAGCTATTGTAACTAAGCATGGTGATGGATCTTTAATTGGGTGCACTGCTACCTATGTATAAATAAACAAGAATTGTGCTCTTCTTTGCCTAACAGAAACATGGCTTAACAGCAACATTTCAGAGTCAGCCTCACATATTAATAGTCTTCAGTTATTCTTAGCAGACCGTGACCACCGGTCAGCAAAAACTTGGGGTGAGGACTATTTATGTATGTGAATGAAAGTTGTTGAAGGAACTGTGGACTGTTAAAAAAAATACTACTATAAGGTGACATACAACATACAGTAATAGTGAAATTTCGGCCCTAGTAGCAGCCACAGGGCTTTGTTGCAATGTAACTTGCCACCGTTTACATTCCATGGGGAGCTGATGCAAACAAATTATCAATTGAGCTGTATAATACCATTAGCTTGCTACAAATAAAGCACCTTGAAGCGTTTTGAGTGGTTTTGGAGACTTTAATGATGTTAAAATGACAAACACTTTGTCCAGTTTTTAACAGTATGTCACCTTTTCTAGACGAGGAGACAACTTTGGACTGCATGTATGATAAGATTCATGTTGGATACAGAGCTCTTTGTTAATCACATCTCCATCCTGCTTGGCCAACATAACCTTTGATGAGACAGAAAAGGCCAACTAAGAAAACAGTCACTGTGTTCCTTGGAGCCTCTTTGCTTAATGTTTCCCAAATAGAGCCACCTGTGGAGCTAGTTTACTGTTACTTTTATGGATAAGTACTTTCTTGTTACCTTAGAATTTCTGTTTCTATCTCCTTAAACTCCCTGTCAGCCTCTGCTCACACTGAGCCTGGTTCAGATGGAGGTTTCTTACTTTTAAAGGGGAGTTTTTTCTATTCTCTGTTGCTGGATGTATCTGGGATTGCTGTAGCATCAACTACACAGTGAAAATGAATGTCCACTGACTTTACATGATTATCAGGGAGGAGTGAATCCTGCAAAGTCAATGACTGGATGCAATTAGCTGGTTTTCCTTACAATGAAAACTTTGAACCATCCTGTGTTTATTATCGTATTTAATTGACTTTAAATTTCATGATGATATGTGTTATGCGTAACTGGCACTATAGAAATAAACTGAATTGAAATATGTCTTAAAACTTAATAGGTAACTTGATAAATAACTCAATAAACTTCATATTTTTTCCTGTTGTGAAAATCTAATTCCCTCCAAACTAAATTTCTTCATAAAATGTGGATAACTTTCCAGAAACCTAATTGGGGAAACTGCAGAAAGTTTTTTTTCCTCTTTTAATTACCAGTAATTATCTTAAAATACGGTTCTGCCTCCAGAGTGTTGTTACTCTAGTATAACTATGCATCCAAAAATAGGTCTTAGTTTTATGAGGTGTGAAGCTGTAGAATGCTTTAAAGATCAACCAGAGGAATAATGACTGTTAGAGCAGTCATCTCTGTCTCGCTGCCAACTCATTCCTCTCTAATCAGCTCTGTGAAGTTGCCGGGCAGCACGACATGATGCCGACGATGAGCTTTCTGTTGCTGCAAATGAATGTGTGACTAAATCACTGCTTCCTATTCTGCTCCAGTGGTGGAGCAGCATTGTTTTCCCAGCCATGGTTAATGTCTTTGACAGCGAGGCAAATAATTAGAGAGTCTACCTGTTGCCTTGCAATTTCCAATCTTCTAACTCTGTGTGGAAGAGGAGACGGGAGGAATGAAAGCAGATTATCTTCACTCCAGCAAATCCAAACTCACCCTGTAAATGCAAGCATGCTCACTCTGCAATGTTTACCCACTGCTTTTCTCTCTGTGTGACAATCTTGACTTTTGTTGATAAAGATGAAAATCTATGCCGTGAAGCCTTAGGCTTGAGTATAACAATGGCACGAGGGTTAAGCGCTTAATGAGTGAGTTACAGTGAAAAGAAAGAAATTATGTGACGACTGTGATCTAACAGCCATTACAGAAATCTGGTGCAGACCTCATCTTAGGCACACCGAATCAACCAGCAGGTCTTACATGGAAATTTTAACATGTTTGCAATAATAAGGTAAAGAAGATGATTTAAACTTTCTTTTTTTTAAAAGCAAAAATGCCCTCTAAGCTAAAAGTCACAAATGTATGTTAATTTCAAACTGTGATCTTCTGGCAAACATGTATTAGATAAAAACCGACAGCAATATAAAATTAAGGTTCAGACTCAAGACAAAGCTTACATCCATTGTATTGATCATGGTTTCTCCGGTTCCCATCAGTGTCACTGCCTTTACTATTTTTTTTGCCATTAGTTATTAAATTTCAATTCAAATATATTGTATTAATACCGAAAGGGAAATTCAGTTAAATTTCTTGATCACCTTTTTAAATACACAAGCTTTTATATCCACAGGTCCGTATTAGAAATGGTATTGGTAAATATGAGCGCAATGGTGCGTTTACACAGAATGCATTTCTGGCAAACAGTTGCCACTTTTGGTTGCCGTCTCTTGCCTGGCATATTTCCAGCAATTCACTTGTTGGGCGACAGGCTCCACCACGTCCTGACATCTGCCTTTGCTGGTTCCTTTTAAACATGGAGGACCTTTACGTAGCGAGCCACAGAGCTATAGAAAACAAAAAAAAGTTGCAGGTGTTGATTTCCCAGGGTTCATCAGATTCTCCAAAGACAGAAGCAGTTTGGGGAGTACCACCACCTTCTCTAGGAGTTTCATCTGGATTGATGATTGCTTTTAATGGTACTTTAGCCTGTCCAGGACCCAAAACTATCACACTTTGAGGGAGGATCCCCAAGACACCAGAGGCCTGTTTCACAAAATGAGTTTTACAAACTCAGACTCGAATCCTCAATACTTAAATGATTTAGACTAATTTTGAAAACTGTGAGTTTTTGGTTTCACAACAGGTGCTGTAAGTGAGTTTAATCAACTCTGAGTAGGCCCACTCAGAGCTGAGCACGTGTGTATGGCAAGTATATGTTATTAGAGTAGATTTACACTCAACAAAAATATAAACGCAACACTTTTGGTTTTGCTTCCATTTTCCATGAGATGGACTCAAAGATCTAAAATTAATTCCAGATAAACAATATTACCATTTCTTTTAAATGTTCTCCACAAATCTGTCAGGGTGTGATAGTGAGCACTTCTGCTTTGCTGAGATCATCCATCCCACCTCACTGGTGCCACATCAAGATGCTGATCTGACATCATATGATTAGTGCACAGGTGGACCTGATGCTGCCCACAACAAAAGGCCACTCTGAAAGAAATGTGTACAGATCTTTGCAAAATGGAGCCGTGATGAAACATGAGGCGATGTTCATGGATGTATGGTACAACAATGGGCCTGAGGATCTCATCACGCTATCTCTGTGCATTCAAAATGCCATCAATAAAACAGACCTGAGTGGGCAAACGCTCACATTCAACGGCGTCTGGCACGTTGGAGAGGTGTTCTCTTCACAGATGAATCTGGGTTTACATTGTTCAGGGCAGATGGCAGACAGCGTGAGTGGCGTTGTGTGGGTGAGCGCTTAGCTGATGCCAATGTTGTGGATCGAGTGGCCCATGGTGGTGATGGGGTTACGGTATGGGCAGGCATCTGTTATGGACAAAGAACACAGGTGCATTTTATTGATGGCATTTTGATGCACAGAGACACCGTGATGAGATCCTGAGGCCCATTGTTGTGCCGTACATCCATGAACATCACCTCATGTTTCAGCAGGATAGTGGCCTTTTATTGTGGGCAGTATAAGGTTCACCTGTGCACTAATCATGATGTCAGATCAGCATCTTGATGTGGTGGACCTGTGAGGTGGGATGGATTATCTCAGCAAAGCAGAAGTTCTCACTATCACACCCTGACAGATTTGTGGAGAATATTTGAAAGAAATGGTAATATTGTTGATCTGGAATGAATTTTAGATCTTTGAGTCCATCTCATGGAAAATGGGAGCAAAAACAAAAGTGTTGCATTTATATTTTTGATGAGTGTAGTTGTAGCTAAAAAGTAGATTTTGTATGAAGATTTTGATTGTGGACTTTTGTTTATAATGGGGTGGGGTGTGAGTTGTACATGACTTTGGATCTTTCTTGAAAATACAGCAGAACCCCCTTTGCCTTGTATCAGGAGGCTGATAACAGACCAGGAGGAAGGATACTGGACGATTTATAGAGGCATGTCAGAGAAAGGTATGTTTTTAGGATTAGGTTTGATGATGGAGCAGTCCCTATCAGACTGAGTAAAATGCTGGATTAACACTTATATTTGCTCCAAACTCCTGTACCTAGCTCCCATCCTATCAAGGGTAGGAAGGGAATTCCAGACAGGTATTCGGATCAAGCCTACATTTTGGATACTTTCTACTACAAAACCTATGAAATAAACACAGAACTGGTGACACATATTCCACCAACCACATATGAGGGATCACATATCCCCTGTGGGGGTGTACCAAGTGCTTATAAAAAGTACTGATTCAATATTTTGATGCTGTTAGTTAATTCTGCCGTTGCATTGTTACCTGCCATGAGCTTTGGTGTAGTCAATTGATTTTCCTTGTAAAAACGGTTATTGAAAAACAAATAAACAAGCAACGATTGGACTTTTGTTTAAAAAAAAAAAAAACAGAACCGTAACAAATAAAACTCGAATATTAAGGAAAATGTAAGCCAAAGAGTTTTCATTTAAAGCTTACAATATTTAAATTACGGCAGTTCCATCCAACTCAATCCATTGGCTCTCCCACTTATAACATCTATGCTGAGTATGTGAATGACTGGTTTTGTTTTGCTCATTGTAAAAACCTTAACTGACCAAAAATATTTTACAATACAGATGACCACATCAGAAAAATAAAAAAGTGCTTCTATCAGATATTCATAAAAAACACAAGAGTGAAAGAAACATTTTCTATTATAACACCACCTTAGAACTGCTGATACAGGCACTGAGTTTTTTTGACTGTTCTCTAAGCATAGTAACTTTTTAACTCATTAACTAGTTTACAACTTAATTTACAGTAGGTAACATATCAACCAAGCTCTCATCTGATTGGTCAAATGCCAAAATTATGCATACTGAAACATAGTAGTATCTACGCTGAATGACTGGATGTAAATCTTGTGCTTGAAGACCTCACTAAGGGATGGAGGGGGGACTTCATCTGAAATAAAGACATTTAAATAAAAAATAAATACAGATAAAAAAGTCCCTTTTATTTTTTTAAATAGTGAAATATGATCAATTTTAGTTCTTAAATCTTCCAAACATTTGAAATAGCTGCTTGAGTTTGTTTTTCAAACCTGTTTCTAAAAGAAAAATAAGAAGACCAAAAGATCCCTTCAACCATTTGTTTGGTTTATTTAAAATTGAAAAAGAGAAAAGTTTAGCTCAGTTACAGAGTCGTCCCTTTTGAGTGGTCATTTATTTTTTATTTTATCTATTTTATTATCCTAAATATATATATACATTGGGACATTTAACAATACAATTGTGCAATTTATGGTTTAATGTTGTGTTTAATTTTTAAATCAAGTGTTAGATAAATCCATATTTTTGCAGTACATTTACATTTATTTATTACTTTATGAATTTTGGCCCTCCATGTACTTTGAGGAATCACTTCACAGTAAAAATCTTCTTACGATCCCCCAAATTGGCACCTTGTAACCCCTGGGGGGGTCCTGAACCATACTTTGGGAACTCTGCTGTTGAGGATGTTATTAATACTGTGTGATCACATTTATGGTCAAAAACCCTGGAGAGAGAAGTAGAAGCACATAGAGAATCCAATCACTTTAACACCACCTAGAGTTTCTCCTGTTTTTATTATTATTATTGTAATTTTCTTTATCTTTTACAAAAAATTATCACTTTTCCTCCATCAATGAGATGTGTGAATATTACGTCTGAGATATGTTTCCCTTTGGGACGGTGTTGGAAAGTTGATCTTTTATCATCTGTTAACCAGTTACCATGGCAGTGGGCATTTGCAGGAAAAGAAAAATGACCAAAGAGAAAAGAAGAAGAAGAAAACTCTTGGAGCATGACCCCGATGCTTTCACCACAGCTGCTGCACTATTTAATAGAATTAATGGGACTCATAACAAAATCTCCTTAAGACAAACCTAACCTTGAATCTTATAAGTATATTTTGAATATCTTAAATTTAAGATTGCTAGAAGGTTAAAGTAATCAGAGTAAAGCTATCGAGCCACTGAGAGCTGATCTTGCATAAGAACACAGAAAATAAAACATTGACGAAGGGTCTTATAAAAAAAGAGTTGGCTTTTATTTTTTGGCGGGGATGTTTTTTATGTCTTTGTCTCCCTCAGTTTAAGCTTTATGGGTCTGCGGAAACAGCAAAAACAAAGGAAAAAAAAAACCTTGGGATAAATGTCACAATAAATTAGCTGTTGTCTCCCAACAATGGATCACCAGCGCTGCTGCTTCAGAGAAATGAACAGTGCTGTTTGTAACAGGGGAGGGTGTGCTGGTAGTGACACGATAAAGAATAAATAAAATGTGGGTCGTTTTATGTGTGTGAAAGCGTCGAACCGTGTAATGAGCAGTGAAGTCTCTTGCTGAGAGGGCTCTTCCTTTACACTGTTATTTATTTATCTCCGCCCCCCTAATGTGGGGTTCTTTGGAGACCCCCACAAAGCTCAAATTAAAGTGAGAATGCTGAATGAGAGTAAGACTTTGTTTTAACTATGATGCACTAAAAAAAACAAAAAGAGAAAACAGATTAGAATGGCTCTAATTATATCCTGTAAAAAAAACGAGATCAGTGGCAGAGTGATGGCTTAAGGTACGCTTCATTTAAATTAGTTTGGATATGCAGACAAATTACAGTTAAATCTAACCAAAACTGAATATGTTGGTTATGTTTGTTACAACTGCACTTTTGAGAGAAAAAAAGACCAGATAATACTCTCAGATAGGTTCATTGTTTTCTATGTAAGGAAAATCAGCTGATTTCATTGATTTATTTAAAATGTACAAATGCATTATCTGATAATGATCTGTTAAACCAACACTAAGTAACTTTTCAACCTCCGTAAAATAATTCATAACTTCTGTAATTATATGTCCACCTACAACTAGTTGAATGTGTAATCAAAGAACTTTTATTTTTGCGGGCCCACTTCTTGTGTTGCTCCAAACTCTCCTAGCTTATTTAAAGCCCCGCCTCCAGCGCGCAGTTTTAAAGATTCTCACCTGTTTCCGCTGTGATTGTGGCTGGCTGTTGGCGTCTTTGTCAGGAATTCCTCCAAAATCTTTAAATATATGGATTTGATTGCAAGGTGAGTTTGTTATTTGATAACAATATTACTTTTACATCTGGAACATCTGCTATATTGCTTACTGGAGCGTTGTTTTATTAGAATCCATTAGCGCTGGTTACCTGGTCCGTCACCGCAATTCGGTCATGGCTGATAATGGCCAAGTACGCCCCACTCTCTTTTATAAGGTAAATTTGTTGCTGCATTTTGTACGTACATAAGTACATTGATGCTGAGGCACTGAAGTTTAAAATAAAATTAATCAGAACATAATGTAGCTACACTTATCTATGATATTGCGCAGTATACTTATTATTTTTTTTTCTTTCTCTCACTCTGCTTGAGTATTTGACAAGTAATTTATTTTTTTTTCTTGATTGATATTTTGGAAGTGGACTTTAACTTTTAATTGATTAGTTTGAAATACGTTACTTTTTGTTTTATTTTATTAAAATTATGGTTGATTTAACCTGATTAAGATATTTGTGTCCTATTATTAGGAATCTAATTATTGCAATTTCATTTAGATGTTTAGATTTAATAATTATTTGTTTTGTATTATATTTGTACATGACTGTTGTTTTCTGATAAAAAACTTAATGCATTTTTTGACCTTTTAAGTTGTTTTTTTTTTTGTTTGTTTTTTTCTGAATATACTGTATGTGCAAATTGCGCAGGGTTGATATTCAGGCAATGCGGCACGTTCCTGCTGGGTTGTAAACGTGTTAACTGTGAAATTACCGCACATAACATTATGCTCAAAGCTCCTCTTTGATTGGTTATAGCGTTGTGCTTGTGTTGCATTCACTAGAGCTGGGAAATTACCAGACTTGTCATTTAATATTTCAGGGCGGCTTAGTTAATTCATTTCCTAGGTGAAAAAAAAGATCCGGGGCTTGATGTGAATCATTCGGGGGTAGAGGCGGTAATACAGGACGATCACTGGCCGAGAATTCATAAAGTGTCCAATTGTGGTGGTGTTGGACAAACAGGTAGTGCAGGTGATGGTTTCAAAGAGGAAAGTGTACGTCACAGAAGTGGAGACCAGTCGTGGGGTTTGTACCCAGGATTCAGCGGAGATTGTTTCAACCATGGAGGCAAGTTCCCTGAGTAACATTTACAGGAACCCCTGGAACAATGGAGCTCATCTTCAGGAGAGGGACAGACAACAAGGAATTACAAGAAGAGGAGGATTGGCTCAGTTATTGCTCAGGTAGGTTCAAAGATTTCAGAAAATCTACTCAGAAGAATCTCAAAAATCACAGAGAGGCCACAAAGTAGCTTGGAATTTACCAGTGATGGTTAACACTCAGGTGCCTCATGCTCCTTTTAAACTCCTTGAAGAGTGTAGGTGCAGCAAGACATAGCATTCCCAGCCCAGCGACCAGCCTCCAGGACGCCCTCTGGTGGAGAGACAAAAAACTGAACCTGTAGATTGTAGAACAAAGGAATTAAACCATTTAACAATGTAAAAACACCTTCACAACTAGTCCTGCATGCTCAATATTACTTTAGATATGGTAAAGAATGTTACCACCAATCACATCTTACAATGAAATATCATGTTAATATTTTTAAAGTTTTATAATTAGACCTGTGATGTCATTTCTGTGATGGTTTATGATTTCTTGACTCATGTCAATTTATCATAACAGCGACTTTTTTTTTATTTTCAACGATGTCATTCATGACAACAGTCACAAATAGGGCAGGGAGGCATGGACCAAAAATATGCTGATTTGTTTTTATTGTATGGTGATTTACAATTGTTTATCTCAATATTCTTTTCTTTCCAAAACATATTTGTAAAAAGACAGCTTTGAGCTGTTGTTCCACATACCAGATTTCATAACAAATGGCTTTTGATAAACATTAGATCATGTCTGAAATGGCTAAAAAATAACCTGCTAGCATTCATAGTATAGTTA
Source organism: Jordanella pulchra (assembly GCA_034780135.1). NCBI lineage: Eukaryota > Metazoa > Chordata > Actinopteri > Cyprinodontiformes > Cyprinodontidae > Jordanella > Jordanella pulchra. The sequence continues at coordinate 6,273 of JAUZNJ010028572.1, read as the reverse complement.
TTTTACAATGTACACCATCTTAATATAAACAATGTAGATCATCATCTATCTCATTTGGAAAATTCACGATACTTTCTAGATGATGATAAATTGTCCAGCCCTAGTTATAAATATGACTCCTTCATGTTCTTGACAAATGTTATGTCATTTTTAATGTCAGTGTAATGTGAGTCTTATAAACAACTCCTTCAAATGTAGTGCTACTTAAAAAGATAAAATACGTCTTTTAGAATTTATTTTGAACATTGCAAACCATGTTTCCTTTTTTATTTCACTGTGGGAGTGACTTGGATATGTTTAGTCATTGATTAAGACAAATGCAACGCTAAAAGCAGGCAGACAGATAGTTGAGTTTAGACACAACATCTTGTTTTTTAATATTCTATTAATGGCTTTCTTTCTTACAGGTCTTCAGAGCTGCACCTTTTCCTTTTTAGTCTTTGACTGCTCATCTTATGTAGCTTAAACTTTGAGAGCCACACAGATCATGTTTCTATACCTGCTGGATGTTGATTCACTCCAGTAGGCACAGATTTCTTCATACAGGGAGATGTTTTGAGTGGTGGGTCAACCAGCAAGACTGAAGGTTGATTCGACCTGTTTTGATCGCAGCGATAGGCCGAAGAAAAGTGTTTGGCATTGGCAGGAAACACCAACTGAGATGTTCATCTCATCTCTCCTGCCAAGGGCACAGACACACAAAGGCTGTTACAAACCCTGCCCAGTGTTAGCATTCAGAAACCACAGTAAGAAAGGAGGAATGTGTGTTTGTGTTCTTGTATTCATTGAATGTAATTATTTAGCACACATTCAATTGTTTTGGTGAATAGGTTATGTTTTCATTTGTGTTAGTTTGTTTGTCTCTTTGTTTTCAAAATAACTTGGGACCTCCCCCCCTCCGACGGTTATCCGGATCATTACCAAAATGTTATCATTTGCCAATGGTTATTATACGCCCCTTCTGTAAAAATTTTGGCAAATTCCACCTGACACTTTTCAAGTTATTTCAAAAACAAACAGACAAAAAAAACAACAAACCAAACTGCTTGGCAGAGATCTGCTTTCTCCAAGTGGTTTTCTAGTTATTTATGTTCTTAGTAGAAGGACTAAATTAAACAGTGTTGCAGGGAAAATGTTGAAACTAGTTTAGCTTTAAGGGTTAAAATCAGATTAAAATCTTAATTTCAGTTTTCATTTTAATGAAGAATAATATGACTGAGTTTTTCCTCTTAGTGTTCCAACATTTCTTTATTCTGTGGTTAATGGACAATTAATTGTGATTTCTTTTCTTTCTTTCTTTCTTTCTTTCTTTCTTTCTTTCTTTGTTTGTTTGTTTCTTTGTTTGTTTGTTTGTTTGTTTGTTTCTTTCTTTCGGTCTTTCTTTGTTTGTTTGTTTCTTTCTTTCTTTCTTTCTTTCTTTCTTTCTTTCTTTCTTTCTTTCTTTCTTTCTTTCTTTCTTTCTTCCTTTCTTCCTTTCTTTTTTTCTTTCTTCCTTTCTTCCTTTCTTTCTTCACAAAAGTCAAAGACTGGTAGGTAAAGCTATTCTCAAGGACAAAACACGCCCCAAATGAATGTAGCAATAAGACATAACATCCTAAATACTTATGTTTTTGCTAAATAATGTAAGAACTGAGTAAGAGAGCTGGATCTAGTTTAAAAGGCACTTTGCACTATTTATTTAAAAAGCATTTTTAATGATATACTTTGTTTGTTATTGTTCTTAAATTGATCTAAATATACCCCTAACATGTTATTTAAGGTCAAGTTGAACTCAAAATGTTTGTTATATTTTGCACAGCAGTTTAATTATTTTTATAAAGGTAAGAAAAATATTCATTTGATTAGTCGACTACTAAAAAGAAAAATCACTGACTAACTGATTCCTAAAATTATTGTTACAGAAAGCCTTATAATAAAAAAAATAATTGACAGTTAATCAGTTTGTTTATTTGTTTGCTTCCCTAGAGGTCATTCTAAAGTTCAAGTAAACAGAAATACACAGATGCGTTTGTGTGTGTAAATGACCATAAGTTTTTTTCACCTAGAACCTCATTCCTTCTCCACTCTAGCTTCTCTGGGACTTCCTAATCACACTCATTTGCAGTGACCCGTTAGTCATAAAAGTTAAAACACTTGTCGTTTAGCAGCAGGGTTTGGGGGCTGATGCTTTTTTTCCCTCTTTTTTTTTTCTTCACTCTTAGAAACCTTTCCACATCAAATCAAATTGTGCTTTGACTGAGCAACTTTACGAAATTACTTATCCATCATCCGAGAAACGGTTACTCGAATCTCACACTGAGCAGTTGGCATCATCCTGCTAAAAGCCAAGAGCAGTTCTCCCTTTTTCTCAACCATTCACCCCCTGCGGACCAGCAAACACTGTCACAAATGTCTTAATGGCTCCTTTCCTTCATTTTTTTTCCTTCCTTCCACCACGTTATGAATTTTAGATGGCTCCTGTTTAATTTAATGCAGCAGAATGTCAAGCATTTTGCTGAGAACTGCTGAGGGCGAGCAGCCTGCCTCTGCAGTAGATGAGGTTTCTCACGTTATCGCTCAACGCTCGCAAAGAATGAAAAAGAAAAAAATCTCCTCAACTCAACAGGTAATCAGACATACCATAAAAACCTGAGGCAAGTGGCAAAATCTCCGAGGCAAAGTCACCTTGGGACCCCCATCTGTCAGAGCATATGTTCTCTACACGCCGGTCTGCATGGAAAACAGACCTAAGTGCTCTGCACTCATGGTTTGCTGCTTTTTCGCTCCTTTTTTCCAACATTCCCAGTTCTGCAGCTGCTTTATCTATGCGTATAGTCCTACTCAAGCTACTCATATCAAAGGCAAAAAGAATTGCAATTACCACTGCTTCATGGAAAAATGTTTTTACATTTTTTATCACAGCAGTTTTGGTCCCTAACCTGACGGAACAACATAAACTTCGATCGGAGTACAGTTAATTCGAAACACTAAAAAATACATATTTTTTGCAGCACATACCTGCTGTGCTGTCAACTTTTTTTTTCTCAATAACTGCAATTGCATTTACCATCAAATTTCACAAATTATAATAGACAAGAACTTAATGGAAATACAGCAATTTAGAAAATCTAAACATTTTTCAATGAAAGTTTTTTTTACTACAACAGGGCCAAGCATATGTTTTTTTCTGTGGTGTAAATTGCAGTTACAAAATTGTATTTATATTGTGTTAACATTTTTGAGACCTCTGAAAAATTGATCAAAGATCATTTAATACCAGTTAAGCGTTTTAATTATTTTGCTGATTTAATGCCTATGAAGACTGTTAACCACCGTTTTGTCTGGTGCGTGAGTTTGACCTTATAGTTCCCGCACTGAAGCCGTTCAGTGGGAGCCCAGTGTAAACATGCAGCTTTTCCTCTGACTTCACCAAAGAAGTACTTAGCATACCATGTTTAATTGAATTCAGCATCTACCTTTTTATTTGTAGCATGGGTGGAATTTTTTATAGCTAAGACTGATTTATGACCAGACCTTGTGAGCAATGTTGTATTAAAGTACAGTTCTAAGCTTCCATTTTCTCCAACTGTTCCCCTATGCCTTTATCCCCTATAACGTTTACCACTCAAAACCTCTGAGACACCAGTAATAATTAGTGTTAGACACATGGTTAAGCCAAGAAAATGGTCTGAGAAGTTCAGTTTCTTGAACAAACAAGGACAAGAATTTAAAAACATGATAGAAAAGCTATAACGTAAATCTTAGCGTAGCTAGGAAGACTTATACAGTTTATACACAGCATATTAGTCTGGTTAAGGGCTGTAATGGCTGGATTTTAACAAGTTCAGCTTCATCAGGTTAGAACCAATCAGATAACTACAGATATGATGCAAAAAACTCCGGTTTTGTAATTTTGAAGTCTGTGAAACATGTCAAGACATCGAAGAAACTCCAAGTTCTGCGGGTTTTCCTTAAAGATTCTGAGGATATAAAGTGTGCTCTTTTTTAGGTTCTTAATTTTCCTTGCCACAGTTCTCTATTGCAGTAGTCAGCTTGTTGTTATGCTAGCAAGAAAGCACTATTACATTATCAGTAATTCTGGCCCTGAGAGTCATGCATCACAAAATCCCGCGTCCTGGGCTGTGATTGGTCAACCTGGCCAGGCTACATGAGCGTACCTAGAAAAATGATAGCTGCCAACATGTCCCGAAGAGACAGCTTGTCACCTTTGACTGACTTCAAAAGACCTGCAGCGAGATTATATGGCAGCAATGATTGGGTTTTCAGTTTTCACATACAATTTTAACACAGTAGACATTCACTCCTAGATTTTAACACATACACCAACACTGGCATGAAATCAGAAGACAGGTTGTCTTCAGTTTACTAACAACTTTATCATTTAGTCAAAGACTGATCTGGTCTTGGATCATCAGTATGTCTGGAGCAGAAAGAGAATGAAGCCTTTGCTGAGAAAAATGCCATTTTTACCCTGAATCATTGGTGAGACTGAGTGATGCTCTGGAACTGCTTTCATTTTTCTAGCACACCTGCAGTGTGAAGGAAAAAATATTATGCCGCCTCTGAGGAAGAGGAAGCTTATGCATCATTGGACCTTCAAACAGGACAATGATCCAAAGCATATCTCTAAGTCCCCCAAAGCTTGGTTGCAGAAGATATCATACAGCTATCACAGTTGCCTGAATTAAACTCAAACTTATTAAAAATCTGTGGTGGAATTTCAAAAGATGGAAGCAGCACACAAACCCAAGAATATGATGAAACCTGAGACCTTTGGCCAGGGTTCCTCTGGAGGCTTTAGAGAAGCTGGTGTCTGGCAATAAATAGAGAAACAAAAAGCTCCCCTATTAAGTTTTAAAATGGCTTTTCACAAAAGGGTTAAATCACTTGAAGAAGGAAATTTTCATTTAGGAGACTATTTTTATGATCTTTTGAAACCAAATGTAATATCAGTTGAGCTATTGAAATTGTTCCTGCTTCAACATCCAGTGTGAATAAAAGGTTTGTGAAAATCATTTGTTAGTGTCACTTCCCTGTAGAAAGCAAATTATTCTATATACTGACCGAATAACATTTAATGGCTGTAAACCAACTGTTACGTCTTATGTAACCTGCACAAAATAAGAAACCCGTATTTTATTTTGGCGGGTCAAACTGACAGCACCCTTTAAGTTCCGGGTCACAGGTGACTCGGACCTCAATCGCTGTTGCTGCTGTCGCTGTGGCCAGCTGCTCGTCTCGGTGTCTTCTAAACTTATAGAAGAATACGGCTGGATAGAGGCTTACTAAAAGGGCCGAAGGATTAAATTGGGTGTTTCCTGTCGACCGCTCGACGGTCAGGTTTTTTTTCCATCCCCTGTGTCACGCCAGGATGGCGAGCTACCGGATCACCGCAGCTTCGCGGTAGGATTAAAATGAACCAAGCTATTTTTTCATTCTGAACCTATTTGCTGTGGATCATGGACAAAAAAACAATCAGATATTGATTGATGGACTATTGATTACCTTGGATTCATGAATGGACCAAAACTCTTGGGTGACATCAGGGTTTATTGTTTTTGTTTCTGATTGCTTGTTTTTTTCCCTTGTTGTGTTTTTGTTTATATTATAGAAAATCACTGTTAATATAAATATTATTATTATTGCATATCTTCATATATATATGAAAGAAAAAAGCAAGTTGAATACAATAACTTAAACATACTTTTGTCTAATGGTATTTTATTCGCACCCACGGGCTCCATAGCTGAATCTATCTGAGCGCCATTTGTTATATTTGGCCGTGGTCAGGCGCCTAGCCTTAACTAGCGTTACATGTGGTGAGCTAGCCAGGAGCTTGTGTGTGTGAATATTTCTTTGGGCTACTTGTCATTTTTGAACATTTATTTCAGTCTTGGGAATAGAAAATTCAAATACTCAAACTAATCAACTTTTCTAAATGGTAAAATATACAAAATAAAGAATAATTAATAATAATTAATAAAAAAAGACATGATGGATTTTGTTGCGCCATCTGGTATAAATGTATCACAATCTGTGATGGTTACTGGTGCTACTAACACCAAGGTTGATGAAGAAATACTTGATTGCTTGAGTAGATATGGTAAACTTAATCGCACTTTGTATGTGACTGATCCCTCAAGCATGTTTTTTAAAAACCTGATCGTTGAGTTTGCGGATTTAGCTGCTTTTTCCGCGTTACAACCGCTTCTACCTTATACTTACACCTCTCAAATGAATACTGACCATGTGTTCTGTGTCACTGCTTTGGCA
>JAUZNJ010028571.1:13086-41472 GCA_034780135.1 Jordanella pulchra | reverse complement strand
ATGCTGTAGTAAATTCCTAAGTGCCGATTTTAGATTTCAGGTGAATAACTCATGATGGCTTTTGATCAAGGTGGAGCTATTTCCTCAGAATCCCTTATAGCAGACATTACCTTTTTTTTTTAGGTCTTCACATAAAGCAGGAACCATCAAACCAAAACAGCCATCCCACCCCCAGACTACTCCCAATTTCTCCTCCCAACCCAATTCCTTCCCATGTCACTGGTCCCTGCTCTTCATTTCCAAATCCCTTTTCATAAATCATCTCCCGTCATCCCGTACTTTTGGAATTTTTTCTACTCGCTCTTCTTAGTGTCAGTTTTGGCCGGTGATTTGGACTTTCCGATGTAGGCTTCAAAGAAGAACTGGACAAAGAGCACAAAGTAGCTGAGGTACATCAATGAGGACCACACAATGTTCTGCATGTGGGACGGACACTCCTGGCCCTGCTGCATCCATGAATACACCAGGTAGTTCACCACGCAGCCCATCAGCATCTGGGTGATCTGGGTTAGCGTGATGAACATGGCAAACTTGCGTGACAGCTTGAAGCCGGCCGCCCGCAGGGCGTAGTAGGAGTACATGACGGCATGGACCAAGTAGTTCATGGTCATGAACCAGCCGCCGCCTGCTACCATGTCCTTGTATGAGTACCAGGAGTAGAGCAGCACGGTGATGTGGTGATACCAGTGGAGGAAGATTAGCTTCTGTTTCCTCAGGACGATGAAGAGTGTGTCACCTGCGGGTGAGACGGGGGAAAGACAGAGGATCGTCACTCATATTCATCACTTCTGAAAAACAGGATGATAAGATTTTCGGTACTTTGAACTTTACTGATGTAATCACTTTAAAACAGAAGTAATCAAACAATGGCATCTGGGCTATTTTAAGGCCCGAGGAATGATATTCTGTTGCCTCTTCATGTAGTTAAGAAAGATAAAAATGTTGCCAGTCAACTGAGGTGTTGATGCAGAGGGACACTTTTCCACAAAACATTTACCTAATAATTAAAACCTTTTTAAGAGAAAAAAAAACGTTTTATTTTATCTTCTCTTCTTTGTATTTTTATTATTAAAATCATATTTAATATACAATACATGAAATTTATATTTAAGGAAAATGAAACCAAATTCCTTCTTTCTTTTCTTTAATTGTTGTAATGTGGACCCACTATGTGTCGGTCTGTCATTTAAAATCGCAGTAAAATGATCTACAGTTTATGGCTTTAATATAACATCAAAAGTGCGAAGGGTGTAAATACTTATGAAAGATGGAATAAATAATGGGAGATGTCAGCATTGATTTCAGTGCAGTTTGTGATTTGTAAAACCATCCATCCATCTTCTCCCACTTCATCCATCAGGGTTGCGGTTAGGCCAGTGCTTATCTCCGGCAGATATATGGGCGTAAGGCGGGTACACCCAGGACAGGACGCCAGTAACACATAGACACACAACCATGTACACACACACTCACACTTCAGGACAGTAGAGAGATGCCAATTAACCTAACAGTCATGTTTTTGGACTGTGGGAGGAAGCTGGAGTACCTGGAGAGAACCCACACTAACCACTGCACCACCGTACAGCCCGCTGTAAAACCTCATATTTTTTCAATTAATTTAGAATATTAATTATTTTAAAAATAATGGATGTTTTTCCCCCCAATGTGTACATTTAATAATTATCCTTATGGATGTTTTTCAGCTGCTGCGAGCGCTCCATTTTTACTCCAAAATGCTTTGTCACTTTTCAGTCTTACAAGGAGTTTCTAAAGACTTTTAATGATGCTTATTCCTCTGAGAAGTGTTTTAATTTTAATTTCATTTGTGCATTCTGATCTGAGAGTCTGAACCAAAACTTCTGTGTGGGTCACAATGGTTAAGACTTGACTGGACTCTGAGACGGGCACCTCTGATGTAAACACTGCTGCCTTCTGGCTAAAAACTGAAACTCAACTAAAAATATTGAACAGCTGAGGTGTGATTTTTATGCATCAGTTGATTTATAACTTAAATGAAGGAAAGAAATAATCCCCCAGGGTCCAGTTCCACCAGATGAGCCGATATGGGCAGATTAAAATTAATCGTCCGTCTCAGGTGGAGCCCAGTCAAAATAAGAAAGGATGAACTAATGCAATTCATGCATCCCATTCATTTTTCTTACACACTCTTACGGTTAGGTATGCAGTCAGAGTTTCAGTCTAACTTGTGACACGTTTCAGTTTTCTATGCAGAACCTCTGAATATTTGTCCTAACCGCTGTATGCCTTCATCTGCCAACATGTGATCAGCAGGTCTGCACTCACCCAGTTCAGGTGCTTTACTGAGCACGAAGGCATAAGCCCAGAACTTGCTGACTGGCCCGTTGTAGAAACTCTGGTCACAGACTGACTGTTTCAGCCCTTTGGTCATCAGGATGAACGTCATGTAGCTCCCAGTCCGAATGGCACCAAAAATACTGGAGAACAGAGATGATGAACAGGGAGTGAATGAGAGCCAATCAAATCACATTCTACAGGTTAGTTGGACTGATGAGGCTCCACCCTCAGGATCAGGGTTTCTACGTCTGTTCCACACGTCCACATGTTTCTAAGAAGCAGATAAAAGGAGCTGTGCCCTGTTTATACGCTGCAAAAATGAAAAACTTGGCTTGGCTTGGCAATTGGCTTGATTTGAGCAGGCTTGTAAGACAATTTCTTATTGGAATAAGATGATTTATGTTTAAAATAATTAAAAAAATAATCTCCATTATATTATTTTAAGTGCTCATTTTAATATCTTAAGGCTGAAAGCACTGATTCTATAGACAAAGCATCTTACTTAACTGTTGAAATTAAGAGTTAATAAACTTATTTTAAGAAATGTCTACTTATCCTTAGATCAGGTTTGGCAGTCTTCATATTAAGCACATGGGGCCTTGTAAAGTTCTGACCCTTTTTAATATTTTGTAACAAAAAACTCCATATTTTATGAAGACTTAGAAACACACTGCATAAAAATCTAGATAATCATAACACTGAATGAAAAGGAGACAGTTTTCAAATGTGTTAAAACAGATAAAACTCAGTGACATCCATCTGTATACACTAATACACAGCATCTTGAGCTGGAGGTATTCTGGGAAATCTGTCCAGCAGTTTCACACCTACAGCTGGGACCACAGAATAATACCACAAATAAGACAATTGGTCTTCAAGTTGAGTTTCAGCAATTTCCCAGCCTGACAGGAGGTTTTGTTTTAATTCCGACCTTTTTTTGTAACAATTAAAGGGGATATAATCTTGCAGACATAAAGCCGTCTCGCTTTTTCTAAACATCTTTATTGAATTTCTCCAATTAGAAAATTCTACAGCCTGGAGGTTTTGAACTGTTTCATTCTTTCTTGTAAAGCAGCAAAAACGTAATTAAATGAGCAGTCTCTAATCTTTGGTTTTCAAGTTTTTCCACAGTTTTTGAACTTGATTTTAACTTGATAAGGACTTTGACTAGGCCGCTCTAATCCATGAATATCCTTCCTAATAACTAGACACTGACTTGTCTGTTGGGTTCCTTAGTCTTTATGATGCTGATGTTCTCTGGAGAACCTCTAAAGCCAGAGTAAATGATGCAGTCACATCCTTTAGAATTTTATTGGAAAATCATTTATTGTTTTCCTTCTAAGTCTTTACAGCCATGTTGACCTTTGTTTTGATGCTTCTATTGAAAAAGGGAAAAACAGAAATTAGTTATTTTATAAGGTATCATCTTACCTGAACACAGCAAGTGTGAGAGACCAAAGCACCAGAGGTTTCCTCAGCTCAAACTTTTCCCTTTGTTTCATGACATGGCGGCCACCCAGGATGCAGGCAGCGTAGAGCGCCGAAAAAAGAAAGGACTTCTTCCTGTCAACATAAAAAAAGCCATTCATCTTTAGTGCTGCCCATGATGCATATGATAGGTACATAAACAGCAGCTGGTATTAAACTGAATATAGAACATAAAATATTGAAAGTAAAGCACAAACTCTGACTTTTATTTTTATTATTATGAGCCCGACTGTAAATACAATGTGCCTTAACTGTTAGTGTTCAGATTAGTGGTGTGCTGAATTAAGTGGAAAGTCCTGTTTTGAAACTTAATCTGGACACAAGAGTGAAAATTTTCCAACATTCAGCAAAATTCCACCGTGCAGCAGACTAACTGGACAGACTGGATCCAGAGAACCGCAAGGAAAATACAAACTAGACCAGTTCTGTCCAAAAATAACATCAGTTCAAAAGAGAGGAAGTTAAATAGCGTCGATGGTTTATGTGATGCTGCTGTTTACACAGTAACTATAAAGTTAATCTAACAAGAAGATAAACTATAAATGTTTTTTTAAGGTGTTACTGCAAATTATGCTGTAAGAAAACATCTTATATTTAAAAAAAATAATTTGCTGCTTCCAAAATAAATCTATTAGACCGAGATGGTTGAGTGTCAAGACAGTTTGTAATTTTTTTATAAGAGTAAACCTTAAAGTAGATTAAAAACTAATTCCAAAAATAAACCATTGAAAAGTCATGATAATGTGACAAATATTACATGATTTCCAGAGTAAAGATGTTTAAAGGGCTGTATAAAAGTGCCTCTTTACAGCAGGTTAGTAATTCAGCAATAATGTTAAATGCAATACAAATTTATACAAATAAAGGTGATATGACTTTTAAACATATTTCTGATATTTCAATAAACATCACAGGTTAACTATTTGCCACTAACAACATCCCTGGTCATGTCATGTTGGAGGATTTTTATAAACATTGCAAAATGTGTATCCTAACTTTGTATAGACATCTGCTGTGGGTATTCTTGGCTGTCTTTCTAAGGCTCAGTGTCAAAATTATATCATATTGACCATAAAATTGTGATATAAATTTTGGCCATATTGTCCAGCCCTGATTTCTCCTATTAAAAAGAAAAACCCTAAAAGACAATCTTTTGGTCTATTCTCTGACACCAGAAGGCTCCAACATAAAGGCAGGTCTTAGAAACCCAGAAACAGGTGAGAGTTCCAACAGGAAGCCCATAAACCGATGTGGGCTTCTTCTGCAGAACAGAGGACAAAGAATCAGAGTCAGAGGGAGCGTCTTTCACAGAATAACAACAGGACTGCAGAATGACATCACTGTTCTTCCACCAACCACACAGGAAGAGGAGGAACAGATCAGCGCACAAGAAAGTGGCCTACATACTAGCCTGGAGCTGCAGAGGAGGAACAGGCTTAGTATTCTCCTCCTTCAGGGAAATGCCACCCAAGGCTAAAGGTCAAAGGTAAGAGTGGTTATGTAGTCTCAGATCTCATTCTCCAGCACACTGAGTACCTTCTAAATATATTTGGATCCTGAGCTCACAAACACTGCATGAAGCATCCTATGGAGCATCTATAAGCACCTGGAGAAGGCTTTAGCTTCTATTTATTTTAGCTTCCTAAAAAAAAAAAGAGCAGTTTTTCTTAAGATAACTATCTATCTTCAATGAGTTGAAACAGAACACATTTATGTCTTCAAATTGTAAAGAAATATAAAATTACAGACAACAGACAACTTTAACATAATTATAGACTTTTTTGTAAATCAATTTCTAAAAATATGGAGGGTAACACAAAGTGCTTTACATCAAATGAAATGAAGCAAAAAGAGAGGATAAAGAGTAATAATGCTGATTGAAGGACTGAGAAGACACAACTTGGTTATCAGTTATGATGATGATGAAAAAATCAGAGCAAGATAAGAAATACAAGCGTCTATTCTAAAATCCTGATTTTATCTTTAAAACTAAATTTATCAATAAATAAAGACAATGTAAATTGCAGAAATAAAATAGAAGGCAAGAGTGCATGATAATTTAATAGGTATTTATATGTGACTAGAGCCCTTTAAACTTTGATAAATATAGGAATGTTTTCAAAAAAAAAGAGTGACCCAGATCCTTTTCTTACTGCTGGAAATCGACTCCATTTTCTGTCCCCATCCCGTATTTTTTTTCCAATAAGAAAAAATTGCAAAATTCCTTTTAAGGTTTGAATCTACAATAAATAAAATATCCAGTTTCAATCCAAACTCTAAATACTTCTTTTAAATTAAATGACTGTTTTTTGTTAAGCAGGTATAAATAAATCACAACGTAAATATTTCTGATCTGAGTTTATATTATTATTGTGTTCCTTTTGGTCATAGATTGTAATGGATTTTACGATTTTTGTGTCCCCATGACAAGGGGTTTGGACAGCACTGATCTAATTGGTTTATTCCCACAGTTCTGACATACTGACAGTTTCGTCCTCTAAAGAACCTGACATTGGGTTCAGTTTTGCCTTGACTGACAGCTGAATATCTGGACTGTAATTAGAAGGTGCATCATTTAGCCATGGGTCACTGCAGGTGATATTTTGTCAAAAATAGTTTAAGGTTTTCAACCGCTGGCCATAAACTTTCTCACCTTGCTTTTTCAAGGTTTGATATGTGAGTCAAAGTATTTGACATAAACACTGCAGTGGTGAATTTAAAAAAAAGGCTTATCCTGCTGTTTTTGGAAAAAAAAAATATAGGAAAAAAAAATCAAAAGCAAAATCGTCACTGACAAGAAGGAGCTGCTATTCTATTGTAGTGAAAGCCCTGAAGCACCAGCTTCAGTCAGAGGAATTCACCAGGCCTTTGTCTATACATGTATCAGATGAGTTCCCACCTAGATTGAATCATCATGTTTCAGTAAAGTTTCTACATTTTATGACAGCATGTCTTTATACAGACACTGACACTGGGAAAAAAAATCTATCAAGGTGTGATGATGGTCCAAAACGGAGAACATCTCAGTCTGCAGCGAGAATCTTGCTCCTCCTGCTCTCTGGTACCAGCTTTGTCTCTCAGCTGGATGCTATGCAAAAGGTGACAAATATCGCACCGATACGCAGCTTTTTTCTGTAACTGCTTCACCATACAGTCGCTTACAACACAAACCCAGTCTGAAAGTAACTTATTAAAAATGCAGGATTTGATGCTTCACTCTGTGGCTTCACAGATGCAAGACATTGTTCATTTTTAGATGTTGTTTTTTGCTGTTGTTTTGTTTTGTTTTTTTTTATTTCAGAGCCCTAAAAGCTAGAAATATTAAAAGTCTGAAACATAAATGAATCTTTAAGGATCTTACCATAGATTTTCCAAGCCTGCAACCCTTGAAAACTATGAGTATGTTTAATGAATGATGATATGTCTACCGTACATCGGGATCGATCCACAGTGTCACTTAGATATATGCATGTTCTTTTACAGTTGTGTCTTCTATCAGTACAATATGCCTGCTAATGGCTGCAGATTCCTCGCCTTGTTGGACTGAATTAACTTTAGGGGGGATTTGTTTTTTCCTACCAAGTGAAGTAAAGTGTTTGACAGCCGGGGATGTGAACTCTTTACAGCCAAACATGCTACTGTGTGACTACAACCAAAGTTTTAAAGTGTCTCAAGCAGAACAGACTGGTTCTTTGGGAAAGACAAAAAAAAACTAACATCAGCAAGACTATACTGGTTGTTTGAAGGAACCTGCTGATGCATGTTTGTGTTTATCTGGATTTTACCTAAATTGCAAAATTTCATCCAGTCTGACTTCTTTAAATGTGTTTTTATTGCAAACAGTTGTTCAGTGTTATAGACTATAGAGATATTAGGCTCAGTACAGAGTTTTTAAATCCCTGTTTAGTGTCGGTTCATTAGGTCTCTAATCCCCTGCTCTTAAAAAAACTGTTCTAATAAAGTTCTTGTCGATACCGGATACGTCCGACATACAAATCTGAAGTTCAGGAAATGCAAACTAGTTTTGTCTTGAGTGGACATTTTGTTACACACTGATGTCTGAGCTCCACATTCCAAACTAAAACCTTTACCTGTGTTCTCAGCTGACTTGCTTTTGTACATATTTCTCATAACTGAACACTGACATTATGAGCTAAAAGCCCCGATATTTAAAAAGGTAAAGAATTATGGTTATATGTAATTTTCTCCTTAGAAGGCAAGTTTGTGAATACTTTTTAGTAAAGATTATGTTTATATAAATAAAACTTTCAATGATTTTGAGTATTTCATTAAGCTGTGACTTTGGTCTTGCATCTGTTAGATAGTCTTCAAAATAAAGAGAGCTGATTCATATTTATATAATCATTACAAGAAAACTCTAGTTTGTACAATAACAGTACTACAGCTTCTTGTGTTTAGATGCTGACTACACACACTAATATGTGTGCACTGCAGGGTTGGTGGCTTTAAGCTTGAATCCGCGTTTTGTCAAAGTGGCCCGAGGCAGCAGAACCGACAAACTACGTAGTCAGAACTCTTTAGGAAGAATCAGCATGGAGGAAAAACAGAATCAGCAGAGTTTTCTTGCCTTCTGCATGTTAGAAACCATAGAGGCGTAAGGGTCGGAGAGCAGCTTTAAAAACTGAAGTATAAGAATAAAATAAATGTGCTGTTTTCAAACACAAATTGTGCACTCTGCACTTTAGAGATCATCAATCAAGTCACTCTAACTCTGTCAAAATGTCCTGGAGCAGAAAACGTTGCCATGAATGCAATGAATGGCATATTTTCAAACATGAAGAGATTCCCATCCAACAAATCAAAGCTCTGGGAGATATCTGTGTCATTGCAGCTCTATGGCAAATAAAGCGGAAGTTAAATCACACTGACGGTTAATTCGTTTATTTTCCAATTAATCACATTCATTTGGACATTAGATGTGCCGCCAGGTGTTCTAAGGCTAAATAAAAACACAGAGAAGAACGTAACCAAGGTTTATGCTTAGACTCCCCTCCCCCACTGACATAGTTCTTTAAAGCTGCTGGCAAACCTGCTGGGTAACTTGGATCTGTATTAGCTGGCCGAGGAGATTTGAGCTATTATGTAATTCTGTTTTCAGCCTGAGGATGAGGCTGCATAGCCATCACAGCGAGCTATTTTCACACCGATTGTTTTCATAGTCATCGATATGCTACAGCTTGCAAAAGACAAGACACTCCCCTAACCCTCAGTTCCAAAAAAATAAAATCCCAGCAACATGAACCTGGTTACAAAACCTCACTGAACAGAGGATCACCAGAAAAAATAACACAGATCAGCAGATAAGACGCAGCATCTTTAGAAGAACCAGTTATTCAGCATTCACATTCAGTTAGCATGTCTAGAAGCCGCACTCAATACGGGCAACCGGCAATGAATATATAACAATATCTGTGACCCTCTACTAGGGTCACTTCTGTCTGTCTTTAGTAGAATCAAAGCATTTCATTCCCAGACAGATAAAACGTGACACTGAAATCTACTTTAGGCAGACCCTAATTCATGAGCCCAGTTCTCTATTTCTGGCCTCAACAACAACGACGGAGAAGAAGAGAGCATCCGACCTAAAGGCGGGCCTTCGGTGGATACTGGGTCAACGTGGTCAACTCTCATCAACATCACCATACGCTGCTTCACCAAAGCTGAACACTATGGAAACGTTAGCTTTCACTCACAAAACTAAACGGTACACAAAGTTATTCATTTGTTCTATTACGTTAAGAGCTGAAACTTTCATTTATTATTGTGATGTTTAAATTAAACAGAGTAACTTAGTTGGACATAATTGTTAGGTGGAAGGAAAATAATACGATTTACTAATTACCATACCTCTGATTAGATCTATGGCAACCAGCTGGCAACATAAGTTACCTAATAAATAAACAGACTCCACCCTTGTGTAATCTTATCTCAGTGTAATGCCCTCAATGAAACACGGTGTTGGCAGCTTCATGGAGTGGGCGGGCTTTTCTTTAACATGGGCAGGGAACCTGATCAGAGTTGATGGATGAGCTATAAATCCAGGACAACCCTGGAGGAAAACTGGTTAGAGGCTGCAGAAGACCTGAAAATGGGTGGATTTTCACCTTCAAACAGGACAACCAATCCAAACATACAGTCAGAGATACAACAGATGGTTTAGATCAAAGTAGATTCATAGGTTAGGATGGCCTAGTCAAAGTCAAGATGTAAAGTCAAATGAGAATCTATGGCAAGACTGGTTTATGGATGCTGTCAATCCAGTCTTACTAAACAATGCATAATGATGATATTGATGATATGCAAAGAATTTCAGTGTCTACATGTTCAATGCTGGTGGAGACAAACCTCTAAACACCCACAGTGATACATCAGCCATCAGATATTTTGGCTCAATATCAGTATTGTTTTCTTGTGTCACTATTGATCGATTAGTGCATACAGCGGCCATGCCTTGACCTCATATAAAGCACATTCAGTGTTTGGTTTTTGTTTTGTTTGGCTTGTTAATAAGTTTTTTTTGTTTCAGCTAAGACTCGGTTAACATCTATTATCATTGTGCTATTTAGATCATATAATTGGTGGAAGAAAAAGCAATGTAAGCTTAAAGAAAATCAGCCCCCAAAAATTGTCAGGACATACCCTGGATCGATTGTACTGGTCTCAAAATAACTGGTAACGGCATTGGCCTTAAAGAAATCTGCTTCAGATGATCCATATCCTCAAATAATTGTTTCCTGTTACTTGTTCTGTACTGAAGCTGTGGAAAAAAAATGAGACTCACAAAACTCCTTCTTGATTCTCTCTGATGTATTTTGGGGACTGTTCTGTTTATCAGTCAATAGCCACCAGGGATTCATCTAAAGTGCAAGGACCTGAGGGAAGCAGTCGGCACCACGAGAGCCTCTCAAACCAGATTTGAAACAACCTGCATGCTAATGAGAGATGGCGACGTCTGTGGAAGAGCAGAGTGAGTCAGCGGGATGCAGATGTTTGCTTCACAGCTGGCAAATCTGAAAACTGTCATTGTAAAAGACGAAAATTCAAAGATCTGAGGTCCTGATCCCCAAAGGTCAGTACCTAAGGCTTTGCATTAATACAGACAGAATGCGATGAAGTTGAATTCAAGCATGTTTTATCTCAGATGTCATCAGCATACTGTTCTTTTTCTGCTTATCATTATTGTGATCTGGAATGCTAAAAATGTCAGCTACTGACAATGGAAAAAAAAAGGCGAGACAATTTTTGACTCAAGTATCTTTCCAATTCCAGTTAAAGTAGATCTACCATCTCTATCTTGCACAATGAGAAGCAGGGCTATATTATTTTGCCAGAAAATCCAAACTGCAACCTATTTTTTAAAATTGTGATTTCATTTAGATTTTGCTTACCACAAATCACAAACATATACATGTTTTCCTCCAAGTTTTTATTGTTTTCATGGCCTTTAATGCTCTCTTCTCTAGAATCCATTTCTGCATTACTTTAATCTTTCATGGAAAAATGCTTAACTTTAGCTCGTGTGCATTGATCTGCTCATTAGCTGTAGCTTTATCTCCCCTTACAAGTACCAGCAAACCTAATTTATGACTGGAAAGAGAAAGTTAGTGTCTGCCTCCGGTTAAAAGCAACGTAACCAAAAACCAATTGCCTCTTCTGTTTGAAAATTGCATTCGGTTAAACCGCTAATATACAGTATATTGCAGATGGGAGTTCATTGTCAAGCTCTAATTAGTAGCCAAACTACCACCAAGCAGTTTCTTCAAATTTCTATTGTTAAAAAATGAAGAAAAACAGCAACGTCTAGGTAACTAATGAGAGATGGATTGTTCAACAGTTTATCAGTAGACCTCAAACACTGATTTTAAGCAACAACACAATGTAAAGAAAGCTGTCACAAGCATCGTGTTATAAGGATCTTTCCTCCATGTCATATAAAGATGTTAGGTTAATTTATCACATATAAGGAATGATGGATCAGAGGTAATTCTGATCCCTGAAATGGGTGTTTCAGTGTGAGAACAAACCCAAAAACACAAGCAGGTAAGCAAAACCTTGGTTCTAAACCAACAAAAACCCAGAATTGGATCCAAAAGGAAAACTTGTAAGATGACATCAAACATGCTAAGTCTGACGTACAACCAAGAACCACAGAGGAAGCATGGAAGCAAGTCCCATCATTCATACCGGTTTCTACAAGTCAATCCCCTCGATGATGATGTGAAGCAGATCTGTGCTAATACATCTTTGTATTAGTTAATGGATTCCAAGAAAAATCTCAATCTTCAAGCATTATCTCACTCTGTAAGAAATAGAAGATATTTCTGAGACACTTTATATTTTTTTCCCTCACTTTATGTAGATTAAAAGCAGCTGGTTATTTATTCAAGTCCATTTAGGTTCAAAATAACATGAGTAGTGCTCTCAGCTCATTTGCATTTATGGAAATAAAAGCTGCAATGACACATTTGAGCTTATCCGACTTATATAAACACTGCTAGCATTTTAAACACCTGTATGTTATTAAAAACCTGGTAAAACACTACTGCTTTTACTAGTTTACCACATAATGCCAAAATGTGTTTGGGTTATATGCATCGGCTGTTGATGAAGCAGTTCTTTGACAAGATTTCTGAAGGTTTTGCTGTGTGTTGATCTCTTCATTGGTCCACCAGCACATCCTATCTGAACAAGGTTCTGGTTATGCAATGACTCTGCTGACCAAGGTGCAATGTGATGCTGGAACTCCTAAAAATAGCAGGGAAACTGTGATAATGGCAGGTATTGAGAAACAGTAAATATTTGGAGAGTTTTTATATAGAAATGTTAACATTTTATCAGGTCATTCACTTACTGCCGCCTCTTAAACTTATTGATTTGTTTCGATCTAGTGACCTCGAGTTCATTAGCAGCATCAAGCTTGATTAAACCTCTACAACTGGCCGCTGCAGGGAGGGGGGGATGCTACTGTTGCACAGCACAACAGCCAGTATTTACTGCTTCTTCTTCCCTAAAAGCCTGGATGTAAGGGGAGAGGATGCTGAGCTATCTGATGCATTAAAAAAACCTGCAGCACAATGGTGTACAGATGTCTGGATGTTTGGTTCAAAGCTTTACAAAAACACAATAGAAATATCCACTTTGAATTAGATGGAAAAACATTTTAAATGAGAATACTACACATAAAGTTAATTAAACTTGGGAGTAAAGTTTCTACAACAAAAACATGTAATATGGAGGAATCCTGTAGAGCAGTTCCCTCTTTTTATATAAGGTGACGTAAATAACAGCAAGAATGTTTAATCCTTACTTATGCATAGCTTAAAAGTGTTAAACTGGGTATTTTGTATTACAATGTTCTCAAACAGCTGGAATGGGAGTCACAAACCAGTTTGCTGTCAATACTTTGAGAAACAGCAAGAGTTAAGACTTTAAATAGTTGTATGAACTGTTAATAATCAGTTTTGTGCTTCAAATTATTGTGTTAATATGAATAAAAACAACTATTTCAAATGACCTTAAAATGTAGGTCAAGATTAACAGCTTAAAAAAACAACACTTTTACAACTATTTCACAAGTGACTGTTTTTTAAGACCAAAATAACAAAAAAAAATGGAGAAAGTTATATATTTTTCTAAATGGGACTAAAATCAGAAGCAGAGTCCTGAGTTTAACCATACTTGCAAACACGGGTAGAAAGTTAAAAAGCTTCAAAATAATCACATGCAGAGGAAACAGTCTGCAGATGTTTTTCATTCAATCATTTACAACAGATGTAAATAGACGTTAAGCATTTTCTCAAACAGTTCCGAATATATTTGAGGCTTTATTTAGTCTGTTTAATCCAAACTAATAGAGTAAAAACTGTGATCACAAGTCGCGGAAGACATCAAATGGGAACGGTTTTAGGGTGTTTTGCTAAATAAAACTTTTTTTGAACATCCATGCCCTTAAACTTCCACTTCAGTGATAGAAATGTGTCCCTATCAGCATCTGAATGTACATTATAACTGTAATAAAACAGATATCTAATCTGATTTTTCTGCGGTTGCTGCCTCTGAGGGCCATGTGCTCTGGCAGCCTCCTTCCTACTACAGACGCGGCACACAGCAGTCGGCATAGAACAGCTGCAAGGTGATTGGTTAATGCTCTGTCAGCAGACATCAGAAGATGATTGTGATTGGCCAGCTGTCAGTACCAGGGTTTGGACAGCTCCAGCTCAGTGCCACCACGCCGCCTGCCCTGTCTCTCTCTCTTATACACACAGACACACACGTACGCTTCAATGAATAAGGACAGAAGCGTCCAAACCAAGGCTTCAGGGGCTCTGCTTCGATTGCATTCGTTCAAAATGTGACTCTTCTCTGCTGTCGCCTCTGAGTAACATCAGACGAACCCTAAATGAACAACTTCTCCTCACATACATGGTGCTATTTCAACAACCCTGCTGCATCTTTAATGAACCTTATGCTAACTTTAAATATGACTCATTTAGGTTTGCTTGCAGTCGTGTCTTAATCAACCTGGTTTGGACAAAATTAACTCTCCAGGGGGTCAAAGCAGAGGATGATCAGCTTGACCTAAACCTGACCTATATAAGAAATGCACACAGCCACAGAGCAATATTTGCTTAAAGTAAAGGAGGCAGCCCAACGTTCGTGTTTATTAATGTTGTCGGTTCAGTAAAGCCTGAGAAACCCCGCCTTAGGCAAACAGTCACACATGATTGTTTTGTTTTCATTGAAAGTAATCGCCTATTAGTCAGGAAAACAAAACGCATAATGCCATATTTATGAATATCTGTATTTTTAGTTTTAAGTAAACACTGCTTAACTATAAAGCACTCCTTTGATTATACCATCAAAAACCAAGAACCTGGGCAACTTTAAAGCTACATTAAGCAGCTATGCACTGAAGGATTTAAGTTCCACATCAGATAAAACAAAGCTTTACATTAGCTGCAAGTTGGACATTTTTTGTTTAATATGTTGCAAGACTGGTTTATTATGTGACGACATGAAAAGGTATAAACCTGTTAGCATAAATGTACTTGAATTATGGGAACTTTAACTTTTTTAAGTTTGAAGTTTGAAAAGTAATCAAAAAGTTCCTCTATCTGTGTGGGAAAGCAGGACAATACTGACCCTGGTCTCAACATCCAAAATGGCTTTTTTTACGTCTATATAAACTTATTTTCTTTTAAACAAAGAGCTTCAGTCCAGCCTTGTCAACAGCTGAGGGCTGGTTAAACATTTAAGAAGCAGAAATAGCCACTACATTCATCCTCTCACTGTCAACATCAGCAAAAAGGAGGAAACAACGTGAACTGGTAACTAATAATCTATAACTGCATCCGAAACTCATCTGGGTCATTTATTTACGAGCTGTTATTAGCACATTTCTCCAATTTCTTATCAATAGCCTGTCATTTGTGAACAAATCAATGAGGAGTTTATACTTTTCCAATTATCTTACCATGTTGCAGATTTTTATGATCAAAATAATTATTATATATTATATTTTTTAACAACTTGTGTTGTAAATCCAGCCTTACTGTATTCTGTTATTATTGCAAACCTTCATTTTTAATTGACTTCTTTTTTGTCTTCTTTGTTTTTCAAACAGATGAATTTCCCAACTTTGGGGCTAAAGGTGTTATTTGCTTCTCTTTTAAAACCCCCAAATAGTTGAAATAAATCCTAATTCACCAAAGCTTTAGGAAATTTTCTTTTGTTCATTTATGATTTACTCTATTGAGTTTTGCACCAGGACACCTCTCTTTCCTACCAAAACAAACCTAAGATAACGATCGCTGTTTATCCTAATAAAAACAAGACGAGATCAGGTTTGTAATAACGCTGCTTTAACACTGATCCAAACCGCAACTAGTGCTCTGATAGTGATAAATGTGATGTTTGTGATTCAGATGAGTGATTTGTTAAGAATAACAAATATCAGAGGGAAAAGAGGGAGGAAGAGCGCGCAGTGTGTCTGCATATGGCCAGGGTTGGTTTAATAAACTACTGGCCCAGTGACTGAATGGATGAAGCAGCTGGAGGACGGATGACCTTTACCATACCCTGATGATGATGATGATGATGATGATGGAGAATAAATCGGAGGACGTCAAGGACAAATCCCCCCTAAAGGATGCAGAGAGCAGCACCAGTGGGATTTTAGCTTGTATTAGTCTAAAGTGCAGCACTGTTTCTCTACAGGCCCGTGTGATTATTTGCTTCCTTTTACCGTTTATATAGTGACAAGAGGAAGCACGATATAAGAGGACAGATCGAGCTTTAATCCCAGTGAGTAAAGCTGGTGCTGTTCCGCGGTTCAGATTTAGCAGCAGGTCACCGAGCTGAATCCACCATCCAACGCCGGTCACAGTGACTCTA
This sequence comes from Jordanella pulchra, assembly GCA_034780135.1. Taxonomy (NCBI): domain Eukaryota; kingdom Metazoa; phylum Chordata; class Actinopteri; order Cyprinodontiformes; family Cyprinodontidae; genus Jordanella; species Jordanella pulchra. The sequence continues at coordinate 25,254 of JAUZNJ010028571.1, read as the reverse complement.
AGGCGGGATTAAAAACGAGGCGCTAACGTTATGGGGGAAGCTAGCCTTACCAGTTCTCTTGCATCCATCGGATGGCTTCCTCCTCGTTGAACTGCCTCTCAAATTCATATTCTTGCAGAGCTAAAACCGACATGGCTCGCCGTGCTCAAGATCGTTCAGGATCACGCCGCTGGAACAAGCCGACACTTGGGGCTGGATGTTTAGTGCTGGATCTGCTCCTGGTCTCTGTCCTCAGCCCTTAACTAGCATCGCTCACGCCGCTGTCAGCAGCACCTCGGCAGTCCCTCCCCGCTCTCTCCTCCTCCGCCACCGGCTGACGGAGCCAACACCCTCTTCCTGAAGAAACGACGACTGCGGGTCCTAGCGCCGTCGATTCACACGCTGCTGTTCAGCTGCACCCTCATGGTGCTGATGGGCCCCCAAGCAAAGAGGGGGGCCCCAAGAGTGCATAACTGACCATATGAAATATTGACCTGAATACCGATTAGGCTAATTGTAGCTCATAGCTCCCGTTGCTTCACCTTTTTTTATTGGACCAACAGTAAGAACATTATAGGGGGGAAGGATAGGAACTGGACTGCTATGCTGAATCTGGACATCCTTTAACCTTCTAGACCTCATTACAGAAAATTGATCATGCAAGTTAAAACTCGAACTACTGCCCAATGAAAAAGAATCACAATCAATTAAACAAATTAAGCTTTCTATTTTAAAACCCAACACTATGAAGGTCGGTCCATTTTGCATGTGTGAACACAAATAAAGACATTTTTTGGATACATTTTTTTAACGTATTTTTGCTCAATTCCATCAAACAGGCTATTCATATGTGTCATGTCATGCAGAGGGTTGTGGGAATCCGTATAAGTCACTAAATAGAAAAGTTGGAAGGTATCTTTCACTACTTCGTCTTAAGCATGAGTCATGCCATCAGCTTTTTTTGTACATGCGAAAATAGATCCAGATCACTAGAACTGTGCTTTAACATTTTCCAAAGTACTTATTTCTATCATTAATTGCAAGAACAAACTAAAATACACTGTTTAAAACGTAAAAAATAAATAATTTAAAAATGACTTTGCGGAGAGAATGAATGTATTTACATCTTTTCCTTTATTGCATGTCCGTTCCTGATCTGTCTGGAAGTGTGACCTGAGCTGTACTCACTACAACATATTTTTCAGTTCTATATTTGTTGTCATTTTTTTAATCTTTGTACTTGTAAAGTGTATGTTGCATAATCTAAAGAAGGACTTAACAAAAATACAGATAAAAACTTTGCCATCATATTTGAATGGACATCTGTGAGAATGTGACGTCAGGCAAACAATAAACCAGAAGTGATGTTAACACATTGGCTAGTGAGAGACCCTATGAAAAACGAACGTTGATAGGATGTATCCTGCTTCCTCTTCCTACCTCCTCCCTTACCGCCAGCACTATTCAGACAACTCTTTTTATAGCGACCTCTGACACAATTCACTTTGGCTTTAGTGTCCTTACTGATGTGTCCAATTTGGTTTGATCCTTTTTGTCATTATATTTAGAATAAAAAAAAACATACCTATTAGTTTGATGCTATTATTTTTTATATCTAAATCAAAAGTATAAATTTTGCAAAAAAAAAAAAAAAAAGTTTCCTTTGAATATAAAGTAACTGACTTAGATTAAAAAAGAAAAGAACTGCAACTTATTCATAAGGTGGGAAAATAGCAGAACTAGACTTTTTTTGGTGCGAGGGACTATTTCAGCTATGAGAATCAATTTCTATCAGAATCAGAATAAGATTTATTGCCATTGTTAGTGAAGGAGTTCAAAAACTAGGAATTTTTTATGGTACAATCGTGCAACATAAAAGAGATAGTGAACATATAGTGAAACATATAACATATAATATAGGATAAATAAAATAATAAAAATATCTAAAACACTGTGGCTATAAGGCATGCAATAAAAAAGACTAATATATACACTAAGATAAAAATATGGATATAAAATATAAAGAGTAACATCCTACAAGGAATAGTATCTTACAAAAAAAAAATAAGAATAAAAATAAAAATGAAGAAATAAACCTTAGTGGTACAAACCTGTCATTAGATGTTAGGTACAAAGGAGATGAGATTTGTGTATCTAATTTGGAGTTTATAAACAAAGTAACAAATATAATACAAAATCTAAAGTAGAACTTGCCATATGTCAGTTTGTGAATTTTCTTACAGTAAAAATGGCTAAATGACTGATTGTACTGCGAAGTGCTTTGCAGTCCTTGAACTGATAAAGCTTTATGCAAGCATAAGGTATTTATTACTTTACCATATGTATATAACATGTTCTGGTAATGGCCACAGTACTCTGTATTATACATTTGTATTTTGAAAAGTATAAAACTAAGCCCGTTTTGACTAGCTTCTAGTTTTTTAATTATTCATTCATTCTTTCTACTCCCTCTTCCAGGTTACATTTCCTCTGTTGTTTTGACTCTTCGTCCCAATCTCACCTTCATTGCCACTATTTTACAGGTTCTGTTTGATGCTATTCCTTTATTCTAATTTACTTATATTAACTGTAAAAAGTAACTGGTATGTAAAGTAACTAGTCAAATCGATCATACTGATTTTTAGCATCAAGGACAGCAGTAGTAAATAGAAAAAAAGAACCAAACAGAATGGGCTGACCACTGTTAATAGATGGATTTGAATATGAGTGTAACTATGTTTTCAAATAATACAAGCTTGATTTCATATTATTTATAGGAGGAATAAATGACTAAAATGAAAACATGTCATTTCCACTTTAGTATTTATGTTTAGAAAACAATAAGGCATAATTGAAAGTCATAAAGGAGTTTCAAAGAAAATTTCAAAAGAGAACACAAGATTATTGGACAGTTACCAGAATACAACCAGGTGTTCCAAACATTTTGATAAAATACACCTGCCGATGCAAAAATGAAAACTTTTTGAATCTGTATCCTTGCTAAATAAGAACACCGTACTGACAGGTAGGGCAAACCCCTGCACCCTTCACCACCGTGACACAACACCACTTCAGCATGGCTGCATTAGAAAAAATATCCAAAGAAAATAGGTCAAAATTCCTTAGGATTGTAAAACACTCCCATACCCAAGTTGGCTTTTACCAATTCCCATTTGCTGTGCTGCAACAGCAAACTTGCTAATTTACATGTCGAAAAGAATCAGTAAATTAAAAAGTTCTGAATTTTACAAGCCCTTAAACTGTCATTTACTATAGATGTAACCTTTGTCTGGTAATTTGTCCATTTTAGATTTATTCTCTACTCGTTATAAATTACATATTAAAAAGGCTGCTGATTTGAATTTTTCCTGGGAGGTTTTGCATTTTTTCCCATTTGCATATGAGAGTGTCTCCCTGCAACTTGTTTTCCTCCCAGACTACAACCAGCCTGTTAACTGCTAATATTAAACAGCATTTCAGAGTATTTATATTTGACGGTAATTGTGATTGGTGCATTTGTTTTATCATCATTTTATCCTGTGATATAGTAGTGATAATATCATGTATGTGTCTTCCCATGCAACTTTCCCCTATATCTATCTATTCTATTCTATTCTATTCTATTCTATTCTATTCTATTCTATTCTATTCTATTCATATCATTTTTATCAAGGCAACCTACTCTTTAGTAAGTTTATTGAGTCTCTTCAGATTTACATAAAGGGGATTTTTTTGACTGAGATGACTAAGTAAGTAATAAAAGTTTATTTTCAAACAGCCTTTCCCAGAGTCACAAAGCATTGTATAACTCAGGAGAATTTAGATTACATTGTGTTGTAAAAGAGGCTTTCATAATATGCAGCCATGCATGACTCATCATATAATGCACGTGTTTGATTGCCTTACTACAGGAATGTTTCCTTACCGTTCCTTATCACAGTGATGTCACTTTTTTACTGCTAAGTAAACTCAGATTTTACTGGATGCTTTAAAACCAAGATGAAGGACCAACTACTTTATAACTCAGGACTTTGCTCTAATCCAACACTGCTTTGAACATGGCTCAGCCCCTCAAGGTGAAATACATGTTTCCAAATGACAAACAGATAATGGGTGGTGTGAGCCTCTGTGGCACCACCTGATCGACCTCTCACCTCGATATTGATAATAGGGCTGCACAAACAAACTATCTACAATGTCTCTTAAGACCCACTTTGGCTTCTATCATTACCATAAACAGCAATTATTACACTAATCTGTGTGTAATTCCTTCACATTTCCTTTATTTTAATTTGTGAGTTTTTTGTATTTTAAGGGAAATTTTAAAATTCTGAAATTCCCGATTATCATCAATACTTCTGTATAAAAAAAGTCGGATTACAAAAACATGAAGAGTCTTTAGTAGATCTTTTTATTCTCAGCAAAGTTAAAGGAATGTGTTCAGTCTTAAAGCTTGGGAGATGCAGCCTATACTGAGGAGATTATTTATTTTTTCCCAGAAAAGCCCAATAAACCATAGTTTCAAATTTCCCCTCCTACATTCACAGAGTAGAACATCATCAGAAAAATGGGAGGGATTGAAATTTATATGCTGCATCACAAACTTAAAACAAGCACTCTCATATCTTTGCAATCTTTTAGCTTTACTGCAAACATCTGTTGGATTCTGTGATAAACCCACCATAAACAATGAGCCTTTTTTAGTTTTTTTAATGACAAAACTAATTACAGCTAAAGAAAAATGTGTGGTTTTATGAATGAGCTATTTCACAATAAGAGCATTAAAAGCACCCTGTATAGCGGTAACATAATGCAGCTATCCATACACCATCCAATGGCCCTGCTTGTTAGTTTGTGTCATTGGGAGAGAGAGAAGCTTCACTCGGGGTAATGCAAGTAGTGTATGACAGGGTATAATGGGAGCACAAAGGACAGATAGCAATGCAAAGACATGCATTCACACCCAGACACACAACTAAGGGCAATTTGGAGAGAGCAGTTGACATAACAGAATAGAAGCCTTGACTGCAGAGGTAAAACTGTGTGCACAAAGATCAAACCCAGGAACATCAGGCTGCAACGTAACATCAAGCGCTCCACTGTGCAGCCAATCATAATAATCACATCATTAAATTCTATCATATCTAATATCCATACAATCAGCAAAATATAACAAATTTATATTTTACTGATTGTCTGTTACGACTTAATTGACGGCTGCAGCTCATATGATATAACAATTTCTATAATTCTTTATGTAAGCAACTGAAGCTGTTGATTGTAAACAGTCAATAGCATTAGGTAATAAATGATCTGCTGGCTCCATACTGTGTGTATATAACCTAGTTTCTTCTGTGCAAGGTTAAAAATCCAAGTCCAAGTTTTTTTTTTTTGAGTCATCAGTCAAACTGCCAGAAATATCAATGTTTCCACATATCTTATCTCTTCTCTGAGACAGCTGAGAAAAAAGCCTTTCTTCTTCCACCTTTTTATCTTCACCTCATCGCATCAGTATGCAAAAAAAAAAAAAAAACAACACCATTTGATTTTCATCATTTTGGGTGTTTAACCAGTGCAGGATAGATTATTGGTCCATTACAGAGACAGATGAGAACACACTTTGTCTTAAAGCCAGGTAATCAGAGAAGAATGTTTCTCCAACAGAGGTGGAGGCAACATGCAGACTCCCATTAGAGGCCGACTGTGATTCAAACTGGGAGTCTTGCTCTGGTCTGACCATATTATCTCCTGTGTCATCCAAAACTGTTCAGACAGAAAGCCATGGTTCCGCAGCTACATTAATTTATGTGAAGAATACGTATGTACTCTCTCCATGTATCACACGCATGGTTTCTGGCAGGTTGATTTGAAAATGTTCAATATTTGAGCAACGTTTGTACACCACCCACCTTGTAATGTATGAAGAAGCAGAAATCCCACAAAAATTTCAAATAGGATTTTCATTTAAATCCACAGGTTTTCAGGTCTCTGTTGCATTGCTTGTACTCTGGAGAAGCAATGCAATTAGCAGTTTCAGAAGCACCATCCTTATAATGTCTCTTTAACTAACTGAGTTATTGAAAATCATGCTTTCAAAATGAAAATGATCAGATAGATAGACACCTTGGCAATGTTTAGACCCATGGTGAGTCCAAAAAGCATCAACAATGTTGTTGAACTCCTGCTTTCCTGCCCAATTCGTTATCGTTCTGCTTAAAGCTACAGCTCCATGATTCATAACTCATTCCTTATGTCATCACCTTTTAAACTTATTCCTGTTTAAAAAGATGAATCATGGTGCTTGAGATGGAAAAGGTCAACATACAATTTCTTAATACATTCATTTTTTTTTTTCTAAAACTCACTCAGCTCAAGATAAAGGACATTGAAATAAACTGTTTATCCATCAGACGTTACTGAATTTCATATCTTGTTTAATCTGTGATGAGGTGAAAAGGTCTGCTGAGCTGTGGGCGTAAATATTTGTCATCCATCCAAGTTAATCTTTTATATATTCATCATTATATTTACTCATTGTTATAGTTATTTGGTTAAATAAAACTCATAATTTTACTTTTAACCTGTTGTTTGAGACATTCAGTCAGACGTTCAGGAAAAAAAACTTTCTGAAAACATTCTAGGTGTTGAAGGCATTTTTTTTTTGTTTGTCTGTTACCTGATGTGCACCATTAGGTGACACTTTTTGTGACCACCATGTTGGGATTATATTGGATATGAAAATGAAAATGGTAGGCATGGCATTAATAGGCTCCTCAAGTACCTCAGTAGCCTCAAATGTGAGCTTCTCCTCTGCAGGGTAAAGAAATAAATCCTCTGTTAGTTAGATAAATGCCTCTAATGAGGACGCTGTAACTTGACATGAATGCCAGATACAAAATGAATGTCAACTGCAATTTAAACTGAAAATCATAAATCTACATAATGCAACAGTGGTTGCAGAACAAGCACAGAAATAAGTGCTTCCTGACTTAGTTCTAATAATGCAAATAGCTTTTAGATTTACAACGTTTATACAATCATAAGGACAGCTTGAACTTTGGCCCAGTGAGGTGGATTTTTTTCTACAGTAAGTTCAATTTGGCTGTCAAAGCAAATCAGAAAGGAAGATGAGACGTTAGTGGTCCTTTTCAATCCCAGACAGACAGCGTTATCAGTCTTAGTTTCTCTATCATGATAACCTGCAATGATGACATGTCCTGCTGACGCAATATGTAATAAATTGCTGATGTTTATCTGCAGACATGTGCAGAGAAGGCCTGCGATTTGATCAGGTCTGCTCCTATGTGTTAGTCTGCTCAAGACTTTGCATATGTTGAAACAAGAGGACCTGTTCTCCATCCCTGTTTCTAAGCCTTTGTTGATACAGTGTGTTTTAAACTTGAAAGTATTTGAAGTAAAAAGCATGAGCCTTTCTATGTGAGAAACAATAAGAATTAAATATTTATCTTAAAAGGGTAAAATACTAGACTTATGATGAATAATGTTTGTTCTTATTAACAATTCTTACTATTCAAAATTGTAAAAACAACAAATCTAAAAAAAAACATAATTAAGACCACAAGGACGTTTTGCTTTCTGAGAAAAATAAAAAAGGCATTAACAGGGAAAATTTGGCTTTAAGTTTGCTTTGGAAACCACATAAGTAGCTTTCTGTATAATTTAGTTGGAATGTTGATCCAAAAATTATTATTATTATTATTATTTACGTTTACCATTATAAAATTAGCTATGTCAGTCACTGCATATTTTCTATTGTTAGTTAAATTATCCTAAGTAGCTTTTAGCCTCCATATTCACAAGCATACTGCCATCTAGTGGTATTTGTGTGGATTTTACTTCAAACACTTGAAATACTTGATCTCGCAAAACAAATTGGATTCATAATGTATGGCTTACATTACAACCTGTTTATATCATGTCTGAGACCAAGAAAAAGCCCTTGCAATAAATCTATTCTGCACTATATCCTAGTTCTCTGAGTGACATTGCCAATAAGATGGAAAATTGGTGATATGATGTATGAGTGAGTGTGGTATATGTATTGTTTTAACCAAAAGGGCAGCAGGTGCAGTCACAGAGCCGGGGCGTGAAAACCAGGAATCCGACCTATTGGTTTAGAGCGGATAAAAACACATCCCCACTGACCTCTCCGCTTCATTACCCACCATGATTCCTCATAAACAAAAGAAAATACAAGGCTGCAGGCATCTCTAGAAGGATCCTACACTTTGTTGTCCTTCGTGAAGTTCAGTCAGCTTCACTTCACTGTTGATATGTTTCTATATAGTCAGAAGCATGATGGAAAACTTAATGTGGGTAATTATATGTCTTTAGGTAATCATTAATCGAGAAATTAAACTAAAAGATCACAACAATAGAGATTACCTTTGTTATCCTTACAGATATAATTTCCACTGGAGAATAATACAGTCTGATATAATTGTTTTATTATTTTGTGTGTAATCAACAACACAACTGAGTCACTTCTTGATTCATACAATTAAAGCACATTCAACCGTTAAAACTGCTGTTTAAATCAAAGTAATGTTCTCTACTGACCTCTGGTGGTAGCCCCACAATGAAATTAACCAATATACTGAAATAGGTATTTCATGCTAATTTAGATGAAGAGAATTATGCAGTTTTAAAAAGTTGTAAATTAAAATTTTTTTATTTATGCCTGGGGAGCATCTTAGAATGTTAAACTTTGACTACAACTGTTCTAAACAGCTGTTTATGTAACATTCCAAAATCTAGAAAAACAGTCATTTTTTGCAAGATTTTGCAAGAAATCAGTTGAAAAGTAAAATAAAGCCATTTTTTCTCTTTTTTTAATCTTGGTGGGCGTGTTCATGCCTATGTGTCTGTAATTTTCTGTCAGCCAGAGGAATACAAAAGGATAGGAACAGACATCCAAAACTGAGATTCAATAAAGTGTTGCTTTGGAGAGCAAAAGTTAATATCCTCAACATTGGCAGGGATGTTGTGTTTCTTTTGGGGCTTTTCAAAGTGTGTGTGTGTTTGGTGTCCACTCTTTTATTCCCTTTGGTCGATCAATAAAACTAACATTTAGTGAAAAGATCTTGAGCCATTGTACCATGACATCATACTTTTTGTAGCTGTCAGCAAAGGGCCCGCAGTCATTCTAGTAGGAACGTTTACCACTCTTCAAGACAGAAACAATACTTTCAACAGTCATGAGCTGAAAAGGCAGTGGAAACCTTCATGTAAGCTGTGCCAACGTTTCAATCTTTGGACTTAAAATCCAATTTTCTGGTAAAAAAAATATTGATCCCAGAAACCACTAATATAAAACTGGAAGAAGTTCAATCACTCATATCCTCAGTGAAGGGACTCTCACATTAACATGGACTGAGTGGGTGACTTACTCCACCTTAGCCAGAGTAAGTAAATCAGCATAAACCATCAGAAACGGCAATGGATTAATTCCTTTGTAAAATCTAAGAAAGATATCTAAAAAAATCTGTCTGGGCAAGAAAGTTAACACACTTGACCCGCACCATGATGAGGGACATTTACTCAAATAAAACCACTGCAGTTGTAAGTTATATAATCATTTTACCACCCCCCAAAAAAGAATCATTTGAATGTTTCAATAAAAATACAAAACTGATCAGAGTAAAATGACATCCATAAGCTTCTATTTGGAACTGTAAATTAATGCAGACTCAGCAAACAGTGTTAAACCTCACAGCAGTCGATCACATTTCATATCACACAGCATAGAACATAAACATCAACAAAAAAGACAGATCATGCATCCAATTCACAGCAGAGGATAAATCAGCACCAGTATTAACATGTCCTGTGGAGAATATAATTCTTTATATGATCTATATGCAGCTACAGCCCTTCATGTATGTGCATGTTGGTGTTAGGAGTGGCATCCGTTTCAGTAATGACAGTATGGCGGCTTCTCCAGCAGGGATTACTGCACCGTGTGCTTGGGCTCACCCACCGTGCGGCTTAATGAAGCAGGGCTGTGGAGACTGGAGGCGCAGGCTGCAGGTTCCTCTTCTTTCACCACAGTTTGAGCAGCAGGTAACAGCTCTGAACGTGACTGCATTGCTGGAGATCGAAGCTGTCTGACACAAAGAAGGGAAAGCTGTTGGCAGAGTTTGATGCTCTTGTTTTGTTAATGCAAACCACAAAACAACAGCCCAGAAGGTAAAGAACCACACAGCGGCTCCTGAAGTATGAACTGTGACTCCATCCTAAGGCATAAGCAGACCTAAGAAGATGGCATCCATAAAGGCTGCAGTTAAATACGCTGCAAAGCAATCAGTTATTTTCTTTTCTGTCTGACATGAAATCACAGCAAACCTTTGCTGTTTTTGGATAGTTCTTGTTAAAACCCATTTCTTTTTGTTTAATTCCTGGATAATGAAATGATTTTACTTATGTTCTGGCTCTTTGTGCTCATGTTGGGTTCATTCACAATGTTTGAGTAAGATAGACATAAAAATCAAAAGGAGATGTTAGGAAGACTTTTTACACCTCCATAAATCTGTTTAATCTGCAGGTTCTATTTTAGAAGGGTTTTAAGGTGCCTCGTTTATCTGTTCAAACAATTATCTTCTGGATTAAGCAGCATGGAAGTGTCCAGTGCACTTCAGGGAGGAGATAGTGGTTTTTGTTCTGTGAAACCCATCAACTAAGAACCAAACATGTTGTGAAGATGCTGCTTAGGCTGGTGTTAGCATGAGCAGAGAAATCACATCTGTTTCAGCATAGGTTGAAGTGCCACTCTCAAAGGAAGAAGCCATTGCTCTCAAAGAAAGGAGCTAGATTGTTCTCTGCAAATTAATTAGAGGAAAAAAGAGCTTGGTATTTGAGGACTCGCCCGATTTTTTCATGTAAGTTTAGCTGAGATAATTGGGGGATAGAGTAGAAACACTGGACAACATTATCTTTTTGAGGTGTGTTTTTATCTTCAGTATAAAAAAAAAACACTGGTTCACTTCTTAAAATAATCGGGTTAGCATTATGAAGAAACATAGAAACAAAGACTCAAGATATGGCTTAGGAAATTTAAAAGGCCTTTATAATAAAAAAAATCAACTTTTTCGAGATTTTAACCATGTTATAATGCTATTTCTTCATTAAAATTATTCCCAAAGGGGCATTTTGAATGATTCATGCATCTCTGAGTAATCATACATTCTGCTGTCTTAGCACCACTCCCGCCCTGTCCTGTGAAAGAGAGCGGTTGGAGAATATCAACATAACAGGGCTCCCTCCAGGAAGCTCATACCTTAACCATGCTGTGCCCAGAATGTAAACACACGCCAACTTTCCTCAATCAGGGAAGGATGATGTGAGGCAGAGAACAATGATTTCAACTCAAAGTTGAGACAAAGTAGCTATAGTGATAATAGTAACCTGCACAAGACAGAGACCTCTTTTTTAGGTCTCTATTTCTTGAAAATCAGTTTGTTGTCCTTAAGATGTTGAACCCTTTGTTTTGCCTTCAGAAGGGTTGCGATCTGGCAACATCATGAAACAAGCAGCACAAAGACAGGGAGAAGTTGTTTCGCTTCCAAGGCTTTTCTTGAGGGTTGGAAGAAAATAACTTTATTTCACTCAAAAAAATAACAATTTAGTGCTAATGTCATTATTTCAACATATATATGAGAATAGGTGACTTTAAAAGGCTTATCTTAGCTGTAAATAATGTCATCCAAATGGACAATGACCTTGAGCTAACCACCAGACTAGCTAGAAAGTGCTTTATCTTAAAAAATGACCTGTGCGCAGGACTGAGAAGGTGTGTGAGTACGACAAACCTGACCCGGTTACAGCAGTGTGTGTGTGTGTGTGTGTGTGTGTGTGTGTGTGTGTGTGTGTGTGGACCACAGTTACAGCAAAGTAGTGTGAGAGAAAGTTATGGAAAAAAGCCTTAATCACTGAATCTAAATCCAACAGGTAAAGGTCGTTTGTACCCGACGGGTATGTACTCGCCATGTACATCTGAGACATGCTATTGCTAACAGTACTGCACTCCAGAAGGGTGTATGATGTTGTTTTATGTCACAGGATTTATTATAATACGTCCGAATTTGCACACAAAATCAGATCTGATGTATGTTACTGGCCAAGATGTGTCTATCAGGCCATGTGCTTAAGTTTGTCTTTCAATGATAACTC
>JAUZNJ010028571.1:0-12986 GCA_034780135.1 Jordanella pulchra | reverse complement strand
ATCAGATCTGATGTATGTTACTGGCCAAGATGTGTCTATCAGGCCATGTGCTTAAGTTTGTCTTTCAATGATAACTCGGTAGACTGTTGTGCTTAACAATGCTGAAATCTGTAAGGAAAACTGATCCGTTTCGCTACGGTTGGAACCTAATCTACCTGTGGAGGCAAACAGTGAGTCAACAAAGAGTTTCCCTCCATTTTCTGTTGACACAGTTTCAGCTGCTTAGGATGAACTATTTTTATCTGGTCCTTTTAAACAGTTTTTAAAAATGGTCCCCATCTGTATGTACTAGTTCTACAACTGCTCACAGACTTAAATGAAATACAACAAATATGACAGCTTTTGAGGGCCTGGAATACATCTGAGTAAAAAAAACAAAATCTTATTATTTGAACAGAAAGACTGCTGTTACAGCTTTTAAGGCTAAAACAAGATTCCAGTGGCTCCGCTACCTTCCAGGTCTCTGTGGATGTTCAGATCCTGCAAGATCAGGCATAGAGAGCAGATCTTAGAGAGATCAATACTCTTTAGTGGATTTCCTATATCAACCACACAGAAATCCTACCATCTGTGACATATAGGTTGAGAGTATAAGTCAATGCTGGATAGGATCCAATCCAATAAGTCGCTCTCCACACCGTCTGTTCTTGTTGGGTTGGAAATGCTGTATGGGCTCAGAGAGGTGGGTGAGCAGGGACACCAGGTAGAGGCACCAGGTGGAGTATTCTTTTCTTTTTCCCTTTTTCACAGCAGATTTTTTTTTCTTTTCAGCTCTAACTAACTACATTAATAATTTATTCATGTTGTTTCTTTAAGAATTATACTCTGAAATACATTTTTAGAAAAGCAAGAATAAATGATAGCACAGTCAAAGCCCCTTCCATTTTCAATAACAGTGTTCTCATTTTATCCATCATTCGGCTAAACATTTTTTCATTTCCATAAGACCAACAGGCAACCACATCCAGAAGGCCGCGACGTGCAACTGTGTCTGCTCTCTGCATTTAAGCACCATAGCTAGAACAAACATCAACAGAAAATTTATCTGAAAATTATGACATAAGCAATAAACAATTTGAAGGATATGGATATTGTTTAAATATGATTAAAAAAAGGGAAAAGAAATTTTTTCAGATTCTCGTGTTGATGCATTTTGTTGCATTACATTCTCTGTTCATTCTAATCTCTTATTACCTGACCTTTCATTGCTTTAAAGGGAAGACTGCTATGAATGGTATTGCTGCAACCTTAATTTTAATGCACTTCAAACATAAACATCAATCTTCATCACAACACTTTAAATTACCACAGACGCACACACATTCCCGTCTTTATATATGAAGTGAGGATTATGTGTTAACTTCCTTTGGTTTTCAGTCATTTTCAACCATTTCTTTGCCCTTTCCTTGACAACAATGCTAAACCTAACTATAACCAGTGCATAACCTAGCCTAAACACAATTCACACCTTAGTCCTAAACCTAACTGTTAACATAAAAGAAAGTGAAGAACAGCTAAAGGCCTTATTTTGAAACACACGGTCCCCCATGTTCAATGATCTAAGGGTTTTTTTTACTGTCACACAATCTGATATTTGCATCTTTGTGGTACAAAACTTGGACTCAGTTCCTAGTTTAAGCAGTTTCATTTAAGAAAAGAAAGAGTAGGGGATTATGTTGAATTAAAGGTAGCTTGAGTCCAGCAGTCTAAAAACTGCAGGGTAGAAACTATTTCTGAGCCTGGTGGTCTTACTCTGGATGCTCCTCGGTCACCTGCCTAACGGTTAGGGGAGAGGCTAGAACAGTTTGTGAGTAGGATGGGTGGAGTCCTTCATCATGCAAAGTGCCCTCCTCCTGCATTTGGATGTATAGAGGTCCAAGGTGGAGGGAAGGCGGCTTCCTGCAGTCCTCTGTTTTGCCTTATCGACCCTCTGCAGAGCCATCCTCTCAGCAGCAGTCCAGCTGCTGTAACTCACAGTGATGCAGATGCAGAGAATGCTCTCCACCAGTTCCTTAGCACTTAACTCCTGAGTCCAGTGCTTCACATCCTCGTGAGGAAGTAGTAGAGATGCTTTCCTGGCAACAGGAAATGAATCTGAATTCAGTAGCTCTGTTACATGTATGTAACACTCTGTTCTACAATAACAAAAGGTCATGTGGGGAAAAAAAAGAAAAAAAGGCCTTTCCCTTGCCTTAATACAAATACACACCACACTTTTCAGAATTTTTTTTTTGAAACATTTTCGGATCCACTAACTGATTTCCTTCCATTGCAGAAATATTATCTTTTAATGGCTTTATATCACACTCCGTTTAAATAAAACACATTGACATTTGCTATGATGATATTTAAAATTATTAAGGAATATGAGTACTTTTAAGCCACTAAATTTCTTTTGTCCTGAAATTGTACAAATGAAGCTCCCTTTAAGCACAAAACAAGGTTTTATTGTTAGTTGTTTTTTGTTTGTTTGTTTTGTTTTTTAATAAAATAGTTATTATCATTCGAGCAAATTTTTACAAAATTTCTTTAGTTTTAATGTTTGTAATGTTTGATTTCAAGTCTTGTTCTCTTCACTTGGCTGCAGATGACCAGAGTCATGGAACTCCAAAAACTGACACCATTCTATACACTTATTAATCTTTTCTTTTTCTCCCCTGAAATAAAGATTAATAGAGCAAATCAGATATTCAACCTAACTTCTAAATGAAACAACGAATTAATCCCACATAAGTAAATTATTTCAGATAACATATGAAACAATCACGAAATATACAAGTAAAAGTTATACTTCTATGTTAGCAGAAAATTATTATCTTTGCACAATGCACAAAGACACTGAAATGTTGTTAGTAAACTGGAAGGAAAATCTGGAAACAGCAGAAATTTCTTGCAATGATAGAACTGAAGAAAAATCTCTATATATTTTGGAATAACCAGGACTTTCACCATCTAGATTTTATAAAAGTGGCAGCCAGCAAATATTTTTATGAGGTGTAAACAGTGAAAACCTACGGTGATTCTCTCTGTCAGCTGATGAAGTGGCAGCTTTGTTTCCCAGTGTGAACACCGATCCCAAACTGCTGCTTGCCGTCAATCCAACAGGCCCTGCACGTTCAGTGAAGAGGAACAGTGTGTTGATCTTCATGCACAATCCAACAAAAAACGGCATATCACAAGAGTGATAAGTCCATTACTTCACTCCTGTAAGAAACAAAACCAGGCATAGTTTATCATCTAACTCTGTGTGGAGTAAGAGATGGATTTTAAACGTGGAGGAATAAATTCTCTGAGATAATTGTAGGAATTACTGAGTGCAGTGCTGAGCAAATGTTTGATGGCACAGACACAGTTTGACCAAAAGAAGACCATAAGGAAAAACAAATTTATTACAGATCATCTGACGCTTTCTATAGAGTCCATTGGTCCAACTTGCTTTACTTCCCACAGCTATATATGTTAGAAAGGGTGATAACATTTTAGAGTATTTGACTTCCAATAGTAGTGGTTAACTCTGTCTCTCTCTTGGCTCTTAATGTTGGCTGAGCTTTTACCATGGCTCTAACTGTTTGCGTTTATCTTCCAAACTTGAATACTGGCTCTGAGCTCACTAGCTTAGTTATGATGAAGCTGCACGAGCTATTACTGCTATTAACTTTGTACTTTTAAATCAAGTACTCCTTAATCAGTTCTCCTGCTTTGTGTTCATTTAGTGTGTCTGCTCTGTCTTGGTAGATGGCTGTTCACAATATGCCCGGTTCTGGTTCTGGTTTGAGGTGAATTTCCCTCTCTAGAATCTGGATGTTCAGTATGGGGGATTGCTGCAGCAACATGGTGTCAATTGTTGCTACTTGTTCATCCAGGAGGAGTAAATCCTGCAAAGTCAGTGCCGACCAATCTTCTGGGTTTCTAACATAGAAAACTTTATAACCAGTCTGACTGTACGACATGATTGCAATGACTCAGTCCCTTTAGATGACATGTCATAAAATTAACTGGTGCTATATGAATAAGCTGAACAGAATTTATTCAAAATTGGATAAGAGGTTGTAAAGCTGCACAAACAGTGAAGGATCTTACAAAGACAAAACTGAATTATTGCAGATGTTGGGCTTTAGAGGAAATTTACTATTTAATTTTGCTTTACATATTAATTAGCCAAGAGGGCTTTAATGGCTTAGAAGCAGTCCAGAATTAGACAATCGTCAAAGAACATTAAGCTGAAATTCTTTTAAGGACAAGTTTTATTGGAACCTGTGACTCGTCTGCCTCTTAGTAATCTTGGTCAGTAATAAAATCTGAGCAATCAAATATAGTCAAAGTCTCTAAACATCAAGACAATAAAAAAGAAAACACTTTTTGTTACTATTTTAGATGCAACTTGCAGAGATCTTCTACAATTCAATGATATCAATGATACCAGGAGTATTTGAATTTGTTTTTCCACACTGAGCTGCTGAGTTTTTTTTTCCTTATTTCACCATAAAAGCATTATTTTTCCCTTTTTTCTTAGGCAAGAGAAGTTCTGACTCCATCCAATAATGATTATGTAAGAACCCGTAAAAATGAATTCTTAACAAAACACATGAATGTTTGAAATAAAAGAAAGATTTCACTTATATATTATTTCTACAGATCTTTTACAACAGTTGGCTTCACTTGGATCTTTTATGAATTAAAAAGAAAATCATATTCAAAGTGATAAAAACAAACTATAATGTAGTATAAAGCATGATATAAAGCTAAACAAACCCTCATTCTTAATCTATTTTCTATACTTCTTTAGCTTCTAGCTTGAGTTCAGGGTCTACCGCTGCTGATTCCAGAAATAAATAAATAAATAAACAAGTAGCAAAAGTGTTCTCAGAAATGCTGCTTTCATCCAAGTTATTTCCTTTAAGTTATGAAAAATGTGGCAGCAATTACTAGTGTTGACTCTGCCAAACATGGGCTCAGTTACAGAGATTGAAGACTGCCAGAGTGCTTATGACTCTGGCGCCTTGTGCAACTATAAGAAGGAGGAGTACAAAGGTAATCATATATACCCTTAACAGCTTTCTATTTGAGACAATAAAACCTGTAACTTGGATGTGTTTCAATTATATTTTATATGAAAGACCAAGTAACAAACAACTGTTAAAAGGAGAGAAGAGAATAAAAGGGTTTCAATGTTTTAGTAAAATATTAAGAAGAAACATGTGTCATGCAGACCTTCTGTCATGGCAGATGCAGAGTTTCAGGGTATTTCACCACTAGCTGGGGACATCTACTGCCTGTGATGTGAAACTGTTCAAAGATAGGATAAGGAGCATCTATGAACACTAGTTTTTCAAACTTTACCATGTCTCTAAAGTTGGATAAATGTATGGACTTTGATCAAGCCGTTCTAACCATCCCTGTTAAATATGGCTGTATATTTAAGGTTGGTGACCTGCTAGATGATGAACCTCCACCGCAGTCTCTAATTGTTCAGGTCTTCTTCCAGGATTGTACTGAACGTAGCTTCCCTTTCAAGAACTTCCTTCCTCACCTGCCCACTGTTTTCCTCCATCCTAATTGTGCTGGTTGATCTCCAATGTTCTCTAACAATCTTCTAAGAAAGGCTTCCCAGAAGCCAAACATATGCATTCATATTTAGATTATGTTTCACACAGGTGGATTTTAATCAGGTGATTTGTAAAAAAAAGCTAATTCCTCTGGATTTTATTAAGGAGCATCAGAATAAAGGGGTCTGCATACAAATGCTTACTGGATCTTTCAGAAACACAGTTAATTGTTTAATGAGACACTGAGACCAAGTTAAATGAGAGCTCATGTTCTCATCTATCTTTTCAAGGTTTTTACTCAGAATTACAGCTTCTAAAACTCAATTAAAACTGCATTTGATCATGTGAAAGTACATAAGTACAACATTTAATAATTTGATGTCAATAACCTAAATATGTGGCAAGATAAAAAAAAAAAACTGAGCTTCAGACTCAAAATTTAATTCCAGAACTGAAGATGAAATTAGAAAAACTGAATTTTAAACACCAAAAAATTGAGTTTTAGCACAAATTAATTCAGCATCAAATTAAAAAAATGCTGTTTTAAACTGAAAGAAACCAGCTCCACCTACTGAGTCATTGTCTCTTAATGACACCTTAAATGCCAAACTGGATCAAACCCAAATGCATGGAACTAAAATTCCTCGCATTCCACACATGTTCATGTGTGTGCCCACCTGTGCAGTAAGCACTCCTGCATACAGTTAAAATCAAGTCACTGAACAGAAAGGCCACTCACCAAACAAGGACAAGAAAATAAAGAGACAAGAATTTACTCAGTTTGACTAAAATCAACCATATTTCGACAGAATTTGTCCTATAACCACACAACATGAAAGCACAGAGATTTTCCTTGGAAAACATTTCTGTTTGGACTCAGGAACTGAACTGAAGTTGGAATCAAAAGAATAAATTGTGATATTGTGTTTTTTCTTTACTTGGCTTGCGGGTAATATTGCTCATTTTATGCTCAAAGATGTGCTGTTTGTACAGCTGGAACGCTGACTGGATCTGTAAAGTGTGACATTATCTCTGCAGGCGTTCAAATCTTTGTTCCTGCCCTCGTGTTGAATCTATGGTGCAGAAATACAGCAGGTTTATACAATTTGCATGACTGCACATGATCTTTAGAAGGAAACCAAGGAAAGGCCCGAGCTGAAATGTTTAGGTTAGTAGTTTAAAGACAAATCTTTCCAAGTTGAAAATTTGTTGAAGCACTTCCTGTTCTTTGAATCTGTCATACTGACTTTAATATTCCTTTTCCCTCACTATCCTTCTGCTTCTGCATACTCACCATGGGTTGCAGAGATTGTGGGACGCAAAATGAAAAAAAGAACTAAGACAAGCACATGTGCTCAGGTGTAATTTTCTAGCTAAAATGGAGCCTGGGAAAGGACTGTAGTGAGCTGCTCTCCAGACTCAGACTCTGGGTGGCTGACAGCCACGAACTGAGGTAAACGTCAATTAAGCTGTTACAGTAGATGACAGGCCCAAAGAAAACAGAAAACAGCACGTGGGGTGGGGGGCAGCCTGTGTAAACTGAACTCGATGCTTCAGATGAGGCTAAAATGTTAGCAGCTTTGGGATTGTCAGGTCAACATGACGAGGCATGAAGAAGACTCCTTGGTGCCCCTACAGAAAGCATTTTTTTCCTAAGAGATTCTGCTGCTTTTATTTCCATTTGAAATGCAAAAAAGTCTAAATCAAATTTGATATATGTTTGTTGTAAGTTGCACTTGCCCAACATGGAACATAATACAGACTTGTTGATTTGCACACTTGAAATTCCTAGAAAACATTTTGAAAAAAGGGATAACTAAGGGTGGATCATATATGGATGGGTAAGCTCCTTCTACTAGACTGGAAATACAATTCTTTTATAAAAAAGAAACAAAAAAGCAATAAACAGTGTCCATGATTACAGATTTGACTTGATTCTAAAGTGGTTTTAATGTTTCTCCTCAAACTAAATTGGCCATAACACCAGTGAAAGCTTATTTATGTTCATAAATAAAATACAAATCAAACAAGATTTCAATATTTTTGATTTTCATTATTAAAAGAAGCCCTTTAAGGTAGATTTATACACATCAGGTTCCAACTTCAGATCCATCCGCCTGCAGTCCAAGCCATACGCTGTGGCTGTGTAGTGTGTCAGGAAGCCATACTATCCATCATTACTCTCTGCTGGCACAGGTTGTAAAACATACTGAGGAAAATCCTCAGTTTCAAGGTTTTCTTAAAGGAGTCTAAATTTAAGGCAAACTGAATCATTTCTGCTGTCCGTCTGAGTGGGGAAAACGTTTAAATAATTAAAGTATCAGGTGTCACCAAGCAGTTCATCACTAATGAGCTAACCGTAGGCCAGGCCCAATACAACATTTACATTTGGGTTATTTTAAATAGCTAAAACCTTCTAAAATATGGGTTGAGGTGAGATTGGAGCCCATCTGATCAGCTTGATAACCTAACAAAACTACAAGACTCCTCTGAAAGCAGAGAGCTTAAATTTTACTGATATTTCATAGAGCCTTCCTTGAAATCAGTCATAATATCCCTTTAATGCAAATGTCTCCAGAGTGAAACCTGAGGATTTTTGTCTCTCTTTTGCAGACAGGGAAGCACAGCTTCTTCTTTTTGCCTCTGTAGTACCAATAACAGGTGACATTCACCCCCTGGCTGTATCATATAAATTCTCTAGTCTCCTTTCCTTCAGGCTCCATGAGTGCTTGCAGCGCTGATCTCTTCAGCATGCTCAATGTAGAGAAATTGATTTGGTGAGAAAACAACTCAGATCTGTATGTGTGTGTGTGTTTTGTTTTCATCCCTCTTTAATAGAACTTCAGAGAGCAGGAAGTGTGTGCGTCATGAAATCCGTCCTGGTTATCTGCTTTCACACGCTCTAGCCTGCCGCCTGCCCTCTAACTGCTCCAAGCTTCCACAGTGAGAGGGGCTTCTACACGGCTGCACGAATGGCACATGTATACTGAACAAACAAGGAGCAGACACCAGCTCTGAGCAGGGCTTGAACTCCCCACAGCACACCTTCTCTCATCCAAGCTCACAACAATAAAATGCTTTCACTCGCTTTTAAATCTCAGCTTTTATGAAGACTGTTTTTTTTTTCATTTTGAGCTAAGTAAACAGACACAAATGTTGCAGTGAAATGAGGCATCTTCTCCAATTTATTTCAAAAGTTTTCTAAAGAAGATATATTTTTTTTCTATAGTGTTAGTTTAGATGGATTGTAATGAATCTTGTGGAAAACCTCTCTTCAGGCCTTAGGTGAGGGTGAGAATGTGTGAGGTCACACCATGTGACCTTTAGCTGAAGCTCCTGAGCCACCATTGGTTAAGAGCCAAACACTCCACCTCCCCCAGACACAGGAGTCCTCTCTGCTGCAGAGCTCATGCATGTTGGCACCACTCTTCCCAAACTGTCTGACTGCAAACTACACCTGCATACAAACATGTACGAACCTACATGTGAAACATGCTGCTGTATATTTTCTGATTTCCCATCTTATCTCACTTACAGACAGGTCTGACCTTACCATGCCAAGTGCTGCTGTCCCTTCGGAGTCCTGCTGTGATTTCATTTGGCTCTAATGCTTCATTGCCTCCTTCAAATTATAAACTATTGATCCAAGCCACCCTGTCTGCTCTGAAACATCCGGAATCTGTGTTCATTATCTTAACCCATATCCCCCCAACTCTCACATTTCCAGCTTGTTACACCAACATAGAGGGACTGCAAAACTAAATAATAAGAACAGATGAAATGAGGAAAAGGAGGGAAAAAAGTGTATATATTTTTGCAAATTAGCATACACCATTAAAAAATGCAATGCAAGATTATATACATCGAGACCGGTTCCCTAACCTTAAACGTAATCAAATTGTTCCTAAAGTCATACCACAACCTTATTTAAAGAGTGCAATCATTAGAAAAATGCATCATTTTTAATCTGCACAAATCTGAAGAGGCTCTATTGTTTTAACGCTGGATCTGTAATGATGCATTCTGGAATATTTGGATTTGTTTGCTTTTTAATTTAAATTCTGCTGAGAGCAGCAAGACTTAACATTGGATTTTTTTGCGTCCAAAATTAGTGGAACAAATTTCTTATTAGTATGTACTGCGGTCTTTTAGGAATAAAATAGACAGGTGATGTTTTGATTGTTTGTTTTAGTGGTTGTTTTTTTTATTTGTTGTTTTTTTAGTTAAGAGAGAATTTTTTCAATTTTTTCTCGCATAGCTATTATATCAATCCAAAAACATCGTGTTACTTATTATCCTATTGTTAGAAAAGTTTCTCATTAATCCCTTAGAAACCATTTTTCTGTGACGCATAAGGGACTCTGAAGTATAGAGTTCTTTTTGATTTTTTTTTAAGGAATAGCCTATGTAAGTTTGCGTGAATTTAATTTCGTTAAAGCAATGGTTTAAAGCATCGCGATTGTGTAATCTACACGTTGCAAGCAAAGTCTGTTTCAGGGAGAAATTAAATGTCATTTTAAAACCTATTTCATTTTTAATAATTCTATTTTTAAAACAGAAGACTCTTACCTTTAAGCAGAGACCTGTGTGAAGAGGAGAACCACAGAAGTGTCCAGTCCTGATGATCGGTCAGCCAAATGAACAATTTCCTATAGATGCCTCCTACGGTCTGATGTTGATTGTGTCGATGTGTATTCAGACTGCAGACTTGTGTATTCACCCTGGTTTATCCCCACCACCCCACCCCTACAGATGATTATTTCTGCGCCTTATCGACTCTATCGAAAGGTGACACTTGTGGAAAATCTTAAAGAGCAGCTCCAAAGTATATGAAAACTGTTTTTTGTGTGTTAGTAGCCGATGTAAAAACGGAACTCAGGAGTTACTGAGAAATATTCGTGCCCATAATGAAGCCCCCATGAGAGGCGACCTCGGTTGAGTCCCACACTGGATCTGTAAATGTGGCCAGTAGATCATTTTTCAGTTGAAAACTGTGGAAGTATTTCACTTTTACATCTCAAATATGCCTTACGCTGGAATGTAGATTAAAAAAATATACAAATGCAACATTTGCATGCTCCTTCAGTGAACGATGCGCTATCTTCTGCAGACCTCTGCGGCCCTCATACCTCTGCAACTCAAGTTTGCTCAATGGTTGCAAATCATGGTTTGTTTGGCTTTGTCACGTTTGTGCATATTTAAAGCGTGACCAAAAAAATCAGCAGCACCAATGAAAACAATGAAAAGGCAAACAGATGAAATAAGGTCTGTTGCTTGTCTACAAAAGAATGAGACAAAAAACAAACATTAAGAGGCAAAGCGAGTTTTAAGGTGTGTACATTGGCGTCTGACAAAGAAGGGAAGATTTGATGCATGGTTGCGTTTGAATCGCCTTACTTTTCTAAGCATGTTTTTTAAACTTTATTCTAAGGTTGCAATGACTTTAAAATCCCTCTTCAGAGAGGCAAACTTAATGGATTGCTGTCTCTATTGCGCGCGCTGCCGTGCGCCTTTTTTGTGGATTCCCGTGTTATTTCAAGTCCCAGTCGAGCAGCCGGGGCTCTTGGCTGGAGCAGGCAAGCAGACAGACACGCATTCAGCGGCTAATCTGCCGGAGCATCCCGGTGCCATGTGTATTGGAGCTGGCCATTGTTTTTCTCTATAGATTATCCGCACAAGCACCTCAAACAATCGAATGGGTATAGACAGACTGTCACTGCTTTGCACTCCACTAACAGACTTCTTGCACAAAGATTCAATAAAAGTCGCCCAGCAGAATGTTTTTGGAACAATATATTTACTTCCATTAAATAAAACACAATATTTTTGGGGATGTTGGGAAAAGAACAACATAATTCGTACCAAATAGTATACACAGAGCAAAAAAAAAAAAAAAAAATCATTTGTCGCAGGAACATTTTGGATGCTTCTTTTTCCTCTTTTTTAAATCCAGAATTGCTATTCTAAATCGATATTCACACAGACATTAATAATAAATTTATAATATGTTCGAAACACACAACTGGTGCGTTTTAGTATGTACATTCCCTTTTTGTTTGCAAGCAAAACATGATTCCCTTTTTTAGGAACTGTATTTATTTTTATTTATTTATTCTTTTTTATCCACATGCGTTGATAAGTTGGAATCTGGAGAGGAGCTGCAGTGTTGGAGCGCAGCCGCTTCAACAAACAGGAGATGATCGTTCAAATATATTTACAAGAACCATTTTTTTGTCAACAGTTAGCGTCCAGAATCCACCAGGAAAAAAGCCCTCATGACGAGCTGCAAAAAGTGAAACAGGCCTTTATTTTTATTTATCTATTTTTTTAACTCGGTGAATAAGGCCAGCGCTCATCAGAGGAAGACTTAAAAAAAAAACAATTCCCTATTCAATTTGATTCCTAGGGGGAGCTGAGATTGTTTCAGTGGTTCAATCTTCTAGTGCCCTTTTCTTCGAAGAAAAAAGAAAACAGAAAAGTAGCTGTAGTAGTCTCTTGTTGCTGTGGACGGCTGCTTCTAATTACCAGCACACTGCAAAAAATAACCACCGTCACAAACTTAACCCTCTAATTTAGATTCCCTGCATGAAAATGAATGACAGTCAATGAGCCAACGGGAGGGCATTTGATCACATTTTTTTCTCATTATTTGATGAAATAGAGGCTCAAACAGTGGAGTCTTCGGTTACCAGAGGAGAATTTTTTTTTCCTTTAACACTTCAAACAGCTCAAAAATTATCTTTTGAAGGTTTGATAAATACTAAAAGAGTCGATTCATCCTTTCAAATGACATCCCGGTGGGAACTTTTTGCAGTGCAGGTAACAATTAGACCGGCCTATCCACGGCGTATTGGCAAGCGCTCAGGTTGGTGGCTGGATTCTGCACCCCGGCATATCCAAAGCTAGAGTGCTGCTTGGCTTTCAGTCTCAGGCTGGCCAGGCTGGAGTTACAAGTGTCTCTGTACACGTAGGGAGGGGTCGGCGGCGCGTAGGGACACGCCGGCGTGGGTACCCCCGAGTTGAGGGAAGGGTTACTGAGGTTGTTCAAGTTATTGAGGCTGTTCAGGCTGGATCCCGGAACGCCGGTCACAGCAGATGGCACCATGCTGGAGGTCATGGAGGAAATGGAGTTGGGCGGCGAGAACATGGTCTGCGAGGATAAAGGGTTTACGTTCATGGAGTTGAAGAATGGGAAGCTTTTAGTGGATAAGGACGCGGATGTGAGGCCCTTGGCGGCCCAGTTGTTGTACGTGTAGCTGGGGTACATGTCGTCGTACGGCTGCATGAGTCCGTTAAACTGCGGGCCGAAACCGTTCTTGCAGAGCTCGGCTTGCTGGTTTCTCTCCCGTTTCCTCCACTTGGCTCGTCGGTTCTTGAACCAAACCTGGAGTACAGAACATTAAAAGAAAACAACAATTAGAGATGAAATCCCATGTTTTA
>JAUZNJ010028570.1:0-15993 GCA_034780135.1 Jordanella pulchra | reverse complement strand
CTGGAATCAACCCCAGACCTTTTAACTACTTAATTGATTACAGGTTAACGAGGGAGACGCCTTCTGAGTTAATTGCAACCCTTAGAGTCCACTGTCCAATTACTTTTGGTCCCTTGAAAAAGAGGAGGCTATGCATTACAAAGCTGTGATTCCTAAACCCTTTCTCCGATTTGTATGTGGAAACTCTCATATTGCAGCTGAGAGTGTGCACTTTCAGCTCATATTATATAAATAATCGTATTTCTGAACATGTTTTTGTAAACAGCTTAAATAACAAAACTTGTGTTACTGTCCAAATATTTCTGGCCCTAACTGTATCTGTGTCTGTCTGTCTGTCTGTCTGTCTGTCTGGCTGGCTGGCTATTCTTGTGTGTGTGTCTAAGGTTGTCCCCTTTCCTCTAGGATGCCATTGAATATTCTAACTGCAAATGTTCACACTTAGCATTATAAATGTGTGACATATTTTTCCATATTTACTCCTAATTTAAAGTTCAAAAAGTTACATTTTCTATTTTCCTGTATTCCCAGAAACCAGCTGTATTGGGCCGATATGACAGATGTCCAGCACGTGATCAGAGTTCCCATTTGTAATTCTTAAGTCATACTGTATGACGACCTACCTATGCCAGCCTGGGTAAACACAATGATACAAGTCTGAGTGGTCTATCCATAGCTTTTTAGTTTGTGGTATTAATTGTTTAGGTGGTTCTCATTATACAAGTAAAGACTGCAGTCTTTATCTTGTTGATCACTCTATTCCTGCGTACCACACCAATCAATCAGTATTTTCTGATACAATACTAACTGGTTTTCATACAATACTGTATCGTATCCAATAAGTCATTAATTTAATCACAAAGTCATGTTATAACTTTTTACCTATCAAATTGAAATCTCAAACCAATCAAAGTTGTTGTTAAACGTACCTTTTGAATGAGATGAGGAAATAGATATAAGTCTATTATTAAAGTGATGCTTCAACTTAATTAATTCCAATTTTCTATAATGAACAAAGATTTGTTTTATTTGAGCTATTATTAGGATATAATGGTTACTTTGGTAGCATCAGGGTCTTTCTGTATTTCCATGAACCTGCTGCTCCCATTGTGCCCCTCCGGGAAATCTAAAATGACAGTTTGCGAGGAAGCTGTTAGAGCTTGGACAAAACTGGGCCAAGAGTTTCCACAGTGGAAACAACCAAAGGGAGCAGGATGAAGATTTTTTTTCTATAGTTACAGTATCAGCCTGATTTTATGTAGTTCTGCCTTTCCAAAGACAGACATTTGAACCAGAGCATATTTGCTCTTATTAGTTTTAAAACATTTTGACTGACTGATAATCAGTGACTTTGCTGGAGCTTCTCTTTTTTTTAATTCTCTTGGTTCTTATAAACCCTAATGGAGATCAGTGACATTATTAAACAGGTTAATATTTTAAAATTAAGCTTTGTACTGATTTTTAGGTCACCTCATTCTGTTTTTTTGCATCGAATTTGCTAATTTAAATAGCCAAAGTAGGGTACTGGAAATTGGACGACAAATCCTATTTATATGGCAGTTTCACATCATGTCTTTTACATGCTTATGTTGTCCATAATCTCACTGTATACATGGGTGTGGATAAGGCTGCCCAATATATCACAATCACATGGATGGACTGCATCAAATGATAACCAATTATTACATTCATAATTACATTCAGGTCCCCTATGATATTTTTACTGTCACGAGTTCTTCATCCTGCAATCTAAATTTTTTTTGAGGTAATAAAGTAATAAGAAACCCCCCCCGTAAAACCTTGTTGAGATGAACATATATTTTTCTCAGGCATGGATAGACTATGTATTTTCTACTTACTTTGTTCTGATAAACATCAACTGAGTGTTGATAGTGTTGATCAGATACTCAGTTGATACTCAGTTTATTTTTCCCAAGTAATCACCATTATCGTGACCATTACTAGCGTTATTGCACATTGTATTTTTTGTTGTTATTTTGCAGCTCTGGTAGTGATAGTGAGATGGTTTAGGGCTGCATTGTAGCTTTGCGACATGGTGACTTGCTGCAATTAATAGCACCAGTTTTTAAGCTAAAGTTCACTTTGAATATTCTGCAGGACGAAGATCCAAAGTATTCCAGCATTTCCACTGATGGTTCCTGGACAACTAAGGGGAAATAATTGTTTCTCAGTATGGTAGTGCTGCATGCGTGTTCTGGAGAGCAGTATGTAATTTAGCGATACTGTGGATGTGTACTGTCCTTAGCAATCCTACATGCTCTGATCTGTAGATATCTTTCGGGGAGGGCAGATGGAGTACACTATGGACTGCTGTCTAGTCTGCCACTGAGCAGCTTCCGTACAGTGCAGTATATTTATGGATGTAGTACTTTCACTGAGACATAGAGCTTAATTCGTGTTTTGAAAAGGTATAGCCTCCGGGAGGGTTTTTTTTTGAGAGACACAGTTAAG
The DNA here is from genome assembly GCA_034780135.1 of Jordanella pulchra. Classification (NCBI taxonomy): domain Eukaryota; kingdom Metazoa; phylum Chordata; class Actinopteri; order Cyprinodontiformes; family Cyprinodontidae; genus Jordanella; species Jordanella pulchra. Next base: position 13,524 of record JAUZNJ010028570.1, on the reverse strand, counting down.
TTACCAGTCCATGTGGGGTGCTTATTAGTGTTTGTTCATAATAGTTGAAGCTAGGAAGCCTCTCTACCTTTTCTGGTACATTCCTGAGGAGCTGCTGGTCTTGCTGTTGCAATTAAGATCAGTCAAGATATATTTTGTCTTTTGTACCCTATTTAGGGGTTATTTACTACCCACCATTTTGTATGTCTACAAACCATTATTTTCATATATTATGAGTGAGGCAGAGCAAGGTGGTTTTCATCTGAAAACTTTATAGTAGTATTTGAGTGTTGTTCAGGAATACAGTCAAAAGTGCATTGAGAGGGGGGGGGCTAAGAACGCAGCCTTGTGGTGCACCCAATTTGGCCCTTGATGTGGCTTAAGTAAAAGTAGTCCACAAAGAAGATTGAAGTCTTTCAAAGAAATGTAAGGGACTAACTGACAGGTATCACGAACTCCTAAAGGTAGTTGGTGCTACAAGGGTTAGCATGACCAGTTTTCAGGTTGGGTAACAGATGATTGTAAAAAACAACATCAACAACAAAATACCAACTCACAGATAGAATCACTGAAGCCAGATAATACTCCTTGGACAGGTGTTGCTTTATGTCTTGAAAAAGACCTCTTTATGATCTGACTCATTTTGCTGCAGATTCAGATATTAGAGCTACTTTCAGCTGCTACTGTTAGTTTGGTTTCTTGCTTACTGCTGACTTATCACCACCTGACCACAAACCTATGATACATCCAGTCCTGACCTTGTTGGATTCTTTTTTTGTGAACTTGAAAATGCATTTTTAAACAATTGATGGGTCTTTAGATGTTCTTTTGAAAAGGAATAACATTTTTTCCTTTTTCCATATCCTGACTCTTTTAAATTACCTTGTATTTATACAATTCTTCTGAAATTTATGTTTAATCATTTTATGAGAAAAAAATTGAACAAAGCTCATTCGACTCTGTTTTATATACCCCCCTTTTTTTCTATAGTACACTAGATAATTTGACTTGTGTGTATCCACACTCATATGGATGTAGCTTTAGCAACATTAGCAGTTTAGCATGGTGTGCTTACCGTCCTCTCCTGGTTTTTTAAACAATAGGTGAAAAGGTAAACAAGCAGCAATACGTAATAAGTGCCTGCAGATACGTCTCTGAATGTTGAAATTGCCCCTTTTGCTTGAAGAGAGACAGTATGATGATAGCAAGGCTGGCTAATGTTGACACCTTTTTACGATTAATGTTAATCCAAGAGAAGGACTAAAATTGTGCTTTGTGGAGAGCTTTGTGGGCTTTTCTTATTTGAATAAAGAACCCATAGAAAAACACCAAAACACTTTCACACTCAACATAGATGTTTTAACATGAAAAAGTTAGATTTCAGAGAAGATTCTAGGACAGATCAAGTAGATTTAGTTTTGCCATTTATACTTGTTGGTCTTCACTTACTCTAGATTTCTGTTTTTTGTAGTGTTTATTGGCTTTACCGCAGCAGTGGAAACTTTAAATAGGAGTTAAATGAATTACTTATAAGGTGTGTTTTTTTTGTTCATGTGCAAGGTTCAACTCTGATCTAAACTTCAACACAGTTTAGGATTTCAGATAATGAGGTTCACCACCTTGATCTGATTATTTGGAAACATTCTTTTTTATCATTTTTGTCCTCTGTTAACATCATCAAAATGTTCATAGATATTCAGAGATCTCTGAAGGACTTTGGAACCCCAGAGGGACATTTTTCTTTGTCTGTAGTATTGTTGTTTTTGCTGCACGAGAGGTCACTGAATTCTTTACGAGTTGCAATTACCATTTCAAATGAAGCATGTGGATGTCAGAGCAGCACCACAGAAACTCCTTCATCAACTGTGGTCAGTCAAAGTTCTACTGTGCGTCTGTTCTACAGAGAAAAGGAGTCTTTCATCCGAGTTCTGGGGGGAAAACAGGAAGATAGCGCTTGCTCTTTTACTGTGATTAAGTGAGCGACTACTACAAATTTGCAGGCAAAACAGGAATGATAACCCAGCTGAAAATGATTCTAGCCACATACTTCCAACATGTAGGGGATCAAAACTCACATTTTTTTGGTCCATTCCTCCATCCCTCTGTATGTCGACCCATCAACCATATATCTGTGGATGGATGAATGAGAATTTCCCCTCCACCCTCTGACCCAAGGGTGGAAATGCCACCTGTATCTATAGGATGGAATTTAATAAGGTAAAAAAATACATGTAGTTTTTTGGGGGTAAATGGCCCATATACTGGCTGAACAGGTTTGAGTTGCAGCCCTGCTGACCTGAAAGTACCTCCCCTTTCTTGTAACCCACTTTTCTGTCTGTATAATTTCCAAAATAAAGGTTACTAGAGCCAAATTCAAATTTGTTTAGATTCCGGAAAAGCTAAAATTTTCACATCTCCACAGCCCACTCTAAATAAAGGACACAAAACAACGCTAATCTCAGATAGGAAGTAAAAACAACCACTTAATGTCTCTCTTTGTTGTGTCATTAAAGCAGCTGTTCATACAGCAGAAGCAGATTTGTTATTAGTTTTGATCTGCTTCAGCTTCATTGACAGGAAGATAGCTGACATTACTTGGGGGAATTATAAATGTTTCACTTTTTTTATACTGGTATTTTTGTTATAAACTAAAAAGTCCCTATTTTTATTATTTTTAATAAATATGTACATGGTTATCAATGAGGAAAGGCACCACATTTTTTATGTTCATCTAGCAAGTAAAAAATGGCGGCATATTAATTAATCATAAGTCAGTTGATAAGATCAGCCACTCTAGATTAACCCTGGACACCTTCTGATGGAGGCATCCAGGCATGTCACACCAGGAACAGGCCCAGGGGACGACCCAGGATGTGCCGAAGGGACTATGTCTGGTCATGGAACACCTTGGGTTTCCCCCATAGGAGCTGGATGAAGTGTTAGGGGAGAGGGAAGTCTGGGAGTCTCTGCTTAGACTGCTCCCCCATGATCAAGTCCCGGTTAAGTGGAAGACAACAATTACGAGTAGTTTTGGAATAACTCATGCATCCGTGATTACACAGCGTTTCTTCAGTTTTTTCCCTACAAAATATACTGTCAAGAGGTCTTCATTCAGATCCTAAATTAAATTAAAGGTAAAAAACAGTTCTTTCTCAACCCACTTCCAAGCAATTTGGTGGAACCTATTCCATTTTTTAACAGATTCTGCATTTTTTTGTTTTTTTGAAGGTTGAATAATATGTTACTTGTTTAATCTGTGTTACTTACATATACTTACATTATTCTGAGAATGAAACCCCATACAGACCAAAGATTGTAAACAGCTTTGTGTATCTGTGTAACTTTATATCTGCCAGTATTGATGACCTGTGCGCTCTGTTCTTTGTGAAACACTATCTAACGATTTGACCTGCTGTCTGCTTCTGCAGTGCAACAGACTGACTGAGGAACGAGATGAGGCACAGAGGCAGCTCAAACACATTAAAAGAGGTGAGTCCCACTTCCTTTCCCCTCATCATACATCTCCATCATCACAGAGACACAACCTATGCAAGCAATCCAAGTAATGAAGAAAAGAGTGGACTCATTGTTTCAATTTTATTAGATTTTTGGGGGATTGCAGACAGACTCCATATGTTGTAGCTCATTGTTATATCCTTATGTAACCTTTATCTGGAAATACTGTCCATTAGGAGCAAAAACGGGTTTGATTAATCATAAAAGCTCAGAGTTGTATTGCTTTTTGGTTTTATGTATGCAGATTTATGGTTTTTGTGTAGCCTTCTTTTGTTGTGGTTTTAAAGATTTAAAATATACGAGTATTTCACCGGCACTTACAATTAACATTTCCAAAATCAGTAACATACTTCCCATACTTCTCTTAATGCTTAAATCTATACCCAGTTTACGAAAAGTTGCATCAATTGTGTTTTGGCTGTAAATCAAATGTTAGAATACACAGAGGCTGTCCATTTTAGCATTGCAGCAATCATTTCTGTCAAATTAGGTATCGAGCTGATTAACAACACTTGGCATATAGGAAACAAAACAAATAGAATAAATATCAGAATGTTAGCTTTACTAAAGCTTTTTCACTCAGCTTTCACAAAACTTACTATGTAGTCAAAACGCTTGTTTTTTAACAATGACTTTTCATTTCCATAGCACTTCAAATTGACTTATTTGTGGAAAGTCGACTTGATACAGTGCCAGGAACTACTACTCTTGCAGTAGATCACAATGGGTGAGGGGAGGAAAAAAAATCATATTTCATACTTTATCCTTTGCAGGATACAGTTTGAGATTGCAAAAACCTCAGCACAGAGAAGCAACACTGATACAAAAAAAACACCTTGCAGGGAATGGTGGAGAAGGATGACAGGTGCGTGTATCATATCTGAGCAATATCCCTGACAGATATAACAGTTCAAAGATGTCCTCAGGTGAGAGACAGACAGAGGTAGGCAAGCCAAGCCCCTAGCCAGTCATAGCCGCCCCAGGTCCCCACATCCATATCGTCCTGTCATACCTATGGCTGGCAGGCTATCACAATTGCAATCGCAACCAATCAGCAATTTCCAGGAAAGTAACATACAAGTTCCAGGAGCTGTTATACTTCCCCTCAGTTCAGGGGCTGAAGAAAAACTCCTATAATCTCGGGCCAAACGATTTGGCCATAAATAAAAATTATGTTTTGTTTTATCATCAATATTGCAATTTTGTTATGATGTTCCTTTGGACCCACCATGAGCATGTAGATGTTTTATTTTATGGTTCTGTTGTTTTCATGACCTTAAAGCTTGCTTTTGCCCAGAGTCCATTGTCAGAACTTTGCTGTTACTGTTGCATGGGAAAGTGCTTAAAGTGCCTCTACTTAAATAGATGGCTCTGATCGCTAGGTACAACTCTCTCTTCCATTCTGTGTGGCAACGGACCTATTTTACTTCACCTAAATGTTCAGAGAAAAAAAAATTGTCTTACTCTTTTCATATGTAAAGTGACCAAAATTTAGTCCCTCTGCAATTTTAAATATTGTATTTTGTAAAATTGCTGTTATATTACAAATACAATTATTTGCCCACCTCTATTATAATTATTGTAAATGTCAAAGGCCAACTTTTTATTTCCATCTGTTTACAAAAGAGACCTACTGACACATAATCCTGCTTTTCTTTTTCCTCCCTGCTCTTCACACATCTCCACCTCTGCTTGCATGACATCATTGACACCTGGTTCTCTTGATGGGTGTGTTTAAATGGGTGGAAAGGCAGGGCTTCTCTGTTTCTATGGTAACTGAGAGGCTACTTAGCAAGCAGTAACGAAGCGATATATTTAGAGGAGTTTAAATCCAGTCAAGAGCTGAAACAATCAAGAAGGTGCTTAACTCCATCAGATATGACTGTTTGCCGAGGTAAGACAGACTTTACACCCTATCATCTATTTGCAGGCTTAGTATGAACTTGGATGTGTTAATTACACACGAAAACAGAGGATGAAATTATCTAAACCAAGACTCATGTTTTTATAAATCCGAATAATTTTTTTCTTAATTAAAACAAAAGGGATCACAGTTTCTGGGAACATTTTGTAGCTTATGATGAAAAATCTAAATAATTCTTGGTTATTATGGATATTTTTATCCATCTAAATTGGACCAATCCATTTTGGTGTTACGCTTGTTTTGTCTCCCATTTCAGAATACATCTTATTTATACTACACGACAAATGTTTTTGGTTTCCCCAAAAATTCTTACCTGCTTTAGGTAAAAATCTCTGACTGCTTATCATCTAGAACTCTCTTCCAGTTATACCACATGGTCAATAATTGTTCAGTAGACCATCCCAAAACTGTATGAATATTAAAAGAAATTCAGACAGATCCTGTGAAGACGATCAGTTACAATAATCAATGAAGCACTTTACTGTATTATAAGATTTTCCCATTTTCCTGCTGTGGTATTTTACTACTGAGAGTTTTTTTAAAGTCTACTAAACACCTTAAACGGACATAGTATCTTTGTTTTCTGGGGGTGGGGTAAAGTTACAAATATGTTAAGCCTAGATATTTTTCTTTGACTGAATGCATCCTATCTATGGTGAAAAGCTGAAGAACTGGAAAAAGTCTCTGTGTGACTAAGTGTGACTGAAACCCTTATCACTAAATGTCAAGACCTTGTCAGTAGCTGCAGAACTGTGTCTAATACTCTGAGTAGTCAGCAGAACTGCTGATCCTTCTCTTCATTGCAAGTCTTGTCACTATGTGCGCTCAGTCTCTCATTCATTCACTCATTTATTCATTCACTGCCCTGCCCCCAGAGGGAACAGCGCTCGCTCTTGTCATGTTATTCTCATGAATTATTAAAACCTCCTGACATGAATTATTAAGTAGCAGGAGATGTGGAAGGATTAGTTTGTATTTTGAAAGGAGATGTCACTCCTGGCTGACTGTTTGGAGCCCTTCAAAGAGCCTTGCTACCTGCTACTTTTTTCTGATGGCCCTTTTTCAATGGCTTGAATGAGATGAGACCTAGCCAGCGGGTAGAATGTTTAGCTCAGGTACATTTGAAACTCAAAGGTCAAACTAAACGAGTTAAACACTAATTATGCAGATATAAAACTGAAATGAACATGATGAAATTAATGATGATGGTAATCAAATTGTTTCAAAGATTGTGAGGCATAGAACTTGCTAGCAGTCAATAAGCCAGTAATTAAAAGATTATTTCAGTTCTTCCAAAAATGTTTCAAAATCTACTCAGGAGTTTCTGTCAATTCTGTCGGCTCATCATCGGTGTTGATGTTGTATAAGCACCATCCATCCCCCTAAGCACATTTCAAGTCAGATGCAAATTAGTGACTGTGCCTGTGCTTCAGAATACGTTTCAGGACAAAGTTGTATATACTTGGAATCTGAAAACCTGTCCCTTAGTTTTGTTCAGTAATGGCTTTGCTGTTTTAACAAAGATGGCCTTCTTCACCTTTCTTTCAAACCACAGTTGCTCTCTCTCCAAGATCAGAACATTTTGGTTTTCAAAGGTCCTTTGTTCTTGAGATGCAAGTCTACAGCTGAATGTTGCCCAGAGTTACTGACGGTGTTGTACTTAGCTTAGTCCTGTTAGTCCTAGCTTTGAACTTTTTCACTAATTTTAATTTGACTTAGAGGATAGGCCTCCAGGAGGTTAAAAACATTCCAGCTTCAACTAAAGATTGCTCTATTGTAAGCCAGCAGATCTGACAAGACTCCTCGTTTACAGAAAAACTGATCAAAAGTCCAGCTGCCCCTGATTTAATTCTGTTTTGTTCTTGCCATGACCCAACTGAGTGAAAATTTGCTCTGGCATATAGTAATAGTTACACACCACACATTGATTGCTTCTAGTTCAAAAGTGTTATTTTGGTCTCATCTGACCAAACATCTACTCTCTTAAAGCAGGTCAGCTTGAAGTTCAGAAACTTTCTTGAATTTTCTTTGGACGGACTATACTGAAAATAAGCAAATCCGTGTGTTATGGCAGCAAACGTACACAATTTTGTGTAAAATGCTGGTTGTTTTAAGCATAGCATTCTAACTTCTTTTCTTTGACTAGACAAACACTTATGCCAACCTTTGAACCTTTTGTAGCTTCCTTACAAATGTTTCTTGCTTTACTACCATAAAAGGTCTATCCATCATTTCTCCCGCTTATTCTGTCAGGGTCACAGAGATGTACAACCATTCATACACACCTAAAGACAATGTAAGAGATTCCAATTAACCTAAGTCTCATGTTTTTGGACTGTGGGAGAGAATTCACACATGTATGGGGGAAGATGCAAACAGCTATTTCTGGTCAGCATTTTAAATAATGCTAACAGTTTTAGAAATTAAACAAAAATATATTTTTTAAATTGAAATACAAATTTCTTTTATTCTTTCTTAGTTTAGTTAATATACGCACAAGCTTAACAACAGAATTCTGTCTATGGACAAGGCACTGATTTTAAAGTTGGAAAAAACATTCCTTGTAAAGTTAATCACTCCCAAACAGATTATCTAACCATTTAATCCCTGTCACCACTCCATTCGAAAAAGGTAGAGAATGTAGAGCATTATATGATTCAAAATATGTCATAGTCCACACAAAATGACTTCAGAACCATAAAAAAATAACAAAAAGTAAAGACAATTACCCAAAACTATATGAATTTGTCTGTCGTGACAATTGGATGTCTAAAGTGAGTCTTCGGTACTTTTTAATCTTAAAGAAATGTAAAAGGTCGTTTTAATTTAGTAGTATTTCTATGTTAAACTTTTCATCTTTAAAATTATTTACCTATTGTGTGTGTTCTGGAAGTTGAATGTTGTCCTAAATGGAAGGTCTTTATCTCTGCCTGACTGCGATGTTTTCAACCCACATTGTTGAGCAGAGTTGGGCTGAAGTGAAACTTAAAATCTACAAATGGATATCTTGAGGGTTTAAATATATTCACCTGGAGCCACCCTGCAGAAGTGAAGTTTCAATGAAGCATCAAAGAAGGATCCAATAGCCTTCTCTGATCTCATTCCCTCTCTTATCCCCCTCAGAGAGACCCATCATTTCCTTTAACCGTAAAAGCTAAAGTTCTTTGTGTTTGATCTTGTTTCTTGTTGTCTTGTTCTAATCCTCCAAAACGCAAAGTTTAACATCATTTCCATCTTTTTAAATGATGTAGGAGGTGTTAGTTATCTTAAAATTCCAAAGTATTATTTTTACCACTAGCTAGTTAATTTATAAAAAAAGTATCCCGAATACCACCTTTTTGTGTAGCTTGACATGAAGGCTTCTGTTTGGCTTTGGAAATCAGATCAATATAAAAACAGACCCCTGCTGTGCTTCTGCAGCTGTAGAGTGATGTTCTACAGAGCTCCATAAATGGATCCCAGTGCTTCCATTCAAAACCAGTGGTCCCTGCTGGTGTATGTTCATTTTGCTCCCAGGCTACATCACTAGGTTAAAACGCATTAGTCATGTTCACCTGAGCAACATGTGAGGTCAGGTCGGAGGGAAGCATGATGGGCTCTAAGAGCCTTGGGTCTTCGGTGACACAGATTCAGCTTTATTGTGGCCACTCGGCATGAGAACAAAACAGAAGCTCTGAGCAGTGAGATCCCGTAACTGAATTTCCTTTCCCGATGCTGCTTGCTTCTGTTCTGTTAACTTTTATGAAATGTAGTTCTAAATGTCTTCAACCAAATTACAGAGGGGCTGCATCTGAAAATACAAGCATCGCTGACTTTCATTAAGACATTTAACTAGTTTAACATCTAAAACCATGTCTGGTCTGAATATTTGTGCACAACTGTATAAAATAAAAACTCAGTTTTTATAACAACATGACCATGTATAATGACAGACTCCTAGAGGATGAGGTGATCATAGTATTTCAGGCGGCAGATCATTTTGTTGTTAGTATGAGACCTAAGGTGCATTCAGCAGGCATGCGGGCTTCACTTACTGTCTGCTAACAACCAGTCAGGGAAACGTTAAACCAACAGCCAGTCATTACTGCCTGAGATGATATTAGCAATGCTCAGAACCAATGATCACAGTATTACTCATGCTTTAAATGTGCTGAATGTTGAAATTAGGTGTAAATACTCAAAGGATATGTCTGTATTTCTTAACTAATAATGACTGGCCTTCAGATCTTATCAAGTATAAAAGGAAATGCATGAGGAACCATGGAGTGACATTTTAGGAACTAACCAGAGAGAAACTATACAACTTCCTATTTAGTATTCAATTTGAATAAAATGTAAATATATCAACCTTAATATCTTATGTATTTCTGACAAAACATAGCCTGTGATCATGTCAATACCCTTTAATGACGATGAATATGCCTACATTAGAAACATTTTGAACTATTTCCATGTATTTTTTGTTTTTGTCTAAAAAAAAAAAAAAATTGTTTGCTATAAACATAATCCAAATCCACGGAGATTAGGGCTAGTTTCATCCAAAGCTGAACGTGATGTACAAATATGTACATTTTTAACATTTATTAATCAATGCCCACAGCTCATTAAAAAAAACTTAAGGAGGAGGGACAGAATGTCAACATGTTGGTATTGTCATGTTGCGGTTGTTTAGTTGGTGGTGAGGCAGAGGCGGAACCAGGTAGTAGTGAAAATTAAGACGTTTAATAAATACAGAGTCCAAAACAGAGTTACAGGAGATGTCCTCAGAACAGCAGCATGGCAAAACAGAATCCATCTTGAATACCGGTAGCACTAGACTTACGAGAGCCATCCAATAATTCCCCAGACGATCAGATACAGATGCAGACAGACAGAGACGAGCTGAGACAGCTAAGTCAAGGACCCGACCAAGAACAAGAGACCAGGAGGGATTATATGCACAGTGGAGCAATCAGGGGAACAACACACACCTGGGAGCAATAAGGGGACACGGGGAGCACAGAGAACGACAGGAAACTTCAAAAATAATATCAAGACACGCGGATCATGACAGGTATGAACTGTAGTATTTTATGATGAAGGGTTGAACTGAGCTGAAGCCATTATGAATAGTGAGCTGTGACTTGTTACTCTAAAGAAAAATAGAGATGAACGTAGAAATTCCTGGAAAATGTAATGTATTTTTTAGAAAACCCAGCATTTTAATACTGAATATATAACCTCAGTTTAAGTTTCATCAACACAGATTGATTAGCTTACAATGTGATGACCTTACTGTAAAACTTTCAGAAACATTTTAGGATTAAACTGCTTCCAGTGTGTTTCCGACAGACAGAAGTTTTATGTTAAATCCCCTACAACCAAACTCCACCCAAACATTTTTTCGCTCATTATACAGTATTTCTGCTGTATATCTGAGCTACAATAGAAAGGTGCCTTTTACCTGTTCTTCACTAAATATGAGGAAAAAATTGACAGGTGTGCTTATTGGGAGTTTCTGTTAGTCGCCTTGTTCTCCTTCCCATGATCCTTTTTTTGAAGGTTCTAGTTCTGCCACCGTCTCAGGACTGGAACCATCAAATAAAACCTCTTTAATTTTTATCCTGTCTCCAGTTAATACAATCAATAGTGAGCAATAATTTGCACAACCAAAAGACAGAAAGGAAAATTAATCTTAATTGTATTCATTTGTTTTTCTGACTGGCTTATAAACAGTAACATTGATGAAAGCCGAAACCATTGAAACACTTTTTAAGTGACATTTGAAAGAGTTTGGCATTACTCGATTCATTAAAATCTTTAAATCAATATAGTCAACTAAGTTGAGTCACAAAAACAATTTAGTCTATTAAGTTAATTATCAGTATCTGCTTGTTTGAATCAACGTAGATCTAAATCAAAGGCAAACTGGTTCTACAAGTGGGACAATCGTGAAAAGGACAGGATTTACCAGAAGTGAGGCCTTCTTCTCCCCGGGTGGTGTCACACCCATTGTTAGCATAACAGTTCGAACTTTGGGGAAGCCAGATAGTCTGATGACAGAGATGCCAAAGACCTAGAAAACCAACAGTTTTTCAGGGTTTGGTCACATTACTTCAACGGCTCTTTAGGTGAGACCCCAAACTCACCTGAAACTCCCCATCAGTCACTCAGGAGACTCACTGGAGAACCATGAAAAGAGAAATACAAGCATCTTGTGTTTGAGGAGTTACACATCAGAGATGGATTCCAACACCAAGGTCATTAATGAAGAAAAAGGTATAGTGATGCTTAACAAAGCTCAAGATTTTGTTATGATTTAGATGTAAGAAGCCAATTCCTAACTAGGAAATGAAAGAGTTAATCAGTGAGAGGACTGGGTGTGTTTTTTTTATTGTCTGGATTCTCTCCACATGTAGGTCATTCTGAAATAAATGAGAAGTCCTGGATCTCTAAAGATGTGATATTCTGACAACCATCCTGTAATTTCCAACCCATTGGATGATGATCTGGGCTAAACAACAATGTTCTCTTTTAATTATGAAAAGTAATTTAATATTTAGAAGGTCTAACATTAAAAGTATTTTAACACCGGTCACAAAACAATTTCCATCTTGTGAATTTGACCTACAGAACTGTACATAATTACTTCTTTTTCAAACCCAAACTGCTTGGACCTGTTTCTGTTTCTGTATTTGCTAATACGTTTTTGTTAAATCTTTTCAATAGATTTTCCATGGCTTTTGCTGGCATTACTTTACTCTATATATGCATTTCTGTAAAATTAAGCCAGTTTATCTAATTTAGCTTTTAACAATATCTCATATTGTTAAAAGCTAAATTAGAGAACAAGAAGAGCATTTAAGCAGAGATCTTTTTAGAAATCCTATTTTTCAGATTTGTCTTTTAAGTAGCCTTATTTATCTTATTCTATTAATCTCAGTCAATAGTTTTTTGGGTGTCAGATTCTTGCAGCTTATAAAATCTGTTCTAAGAAATTAATGAAGTGAATATTTAGACAACCTTTTTTTCATTGCAAGACTACATTATACTGTATCTCGTTACTTTTCCTGTTGTAAACTAAATACATAACATACATCTGTGTCTGTCAAATATCACGATATTTCATAAGATGATATGAAATAAAATACTGCTGAATGGATCTTTTAATGTAAAAAACATTTGTAGGCAAACATCTGTGTCATTGTCTTGTTTTTACAAAACTCTTTGACCTCCTGTTGTTTGTTGGCAGCACAACACCCAAGATTCATATGCTGTTTTAAAGGGGAGGGACATTTCTACCACGTTATTGTGTGTTGCTTTGTGTCAAGGCACTGGACCCTTGCTTTACAGAGTGTTTACCTCTGTGTGTTCTTTATTAGTTTCTCAGATGGTGATTGAGGAGGTCGGCGTTCTGCAGACTCAACTCGAGATCGAAAAGTCCTGCCGAGAGAATGCAGAGGCCCTGGCCACTAAGGTTTGTCTTAACACATAAGCTCTCAGTAATCAATGTAAGAGAATTAGCATTATCAGCTGGCGTCGGCAAGAGAATGGGGCAAACAGATGAGTCAGGATGACTCTGCAGGGACAAACTTACCATGTCATCTTTGTGCTAATGGAGAAGTCAATGCATTTTTAAAAATTCAATAAAAATATATGGTAGAACGATGATGAGGCGGGATGTAGTTGCAGTTTAGGCTTCTTAGTGATGATCATTGTTATCTTTGATGTGCAGCTGAACTGTGAAAACAGGAAACTGAAGTACCTTAGCCTTTCGTCTCGTCCATGTTTGGATGAACTGCTTCCGAGCATCTCTGACTGCATTGCGCTCGAAGCTGATGGTGACCCTGCAGACTCTGTGGACAACAGCCCTGACACCATCTCACAGTGCCAGCAACAGGTTAAAGGTACAGCAAACACGTTAAACTGAGCACTTTAGACCAAAATGACCTTACATCATGTGTTTCATTAAGATGTCATGTTCTTTAAGCTTTCATCACACCTTCAAGCTCATCCCATTTGCTAAAACCAGTTTGTTGTATTATTTCCCTTAACCCTTTACGGACGATGGGAGCGCCCGCGCTCCCAAATGCTTACATGTTTTTAAATGCCGGTAGAATTCGAAC
>JAUZNJ010028569.1:0-13829 GCA_034780135.1 Jordanella pulchra | reverse complement strand
TGGAGTAATGGCCCAAACACAATATTTCCCTTGGAGGCAGAACCTGCATGGCATGGAAAGTAGTAGAGCTGAACTACAGATGTTGTGTCATATATACAATAACTGGGACAGCTCGCACATCACTTAGTTCTCTTTTTTTATTGTTCTGATTTGCTGATCTTATTGGGCACCATCATTGGAATGCTTGCAATCTAAAAGTAAACCCCATATCCATATGATCAAAGCTGTTTAGGGAGTATAAGGCCTTTTATGGCTAACAGAAAACTGGGGAGTTTTGATACACTTTTCTTTTTCGTTTTATCCAAAAATTTGTTTGACGTGAACCAAAGCGACTCAAAATAATCAACAGATAGTGTTTTACTTATTTGCCTGTAGAACATTCAGTAAGTTTAGCTCATTATCCTAACAAATATCATGTTTTTTTTTCCTTTTTTTCTGTTAATCTTCTCTGAAGAACTCAAAATGAGTAGCAAAATAATCTATTTAAGGGTCAAAGAAATAAAAGTAAAAAGCACCAAAATGTTAGTTTTATTAAACTTTGAATATGGAATCAAAATGTACTTTATTGATTTATTCAAACTCAAGCATAATAAACAAAGCATACTTTCTTCATGAAATTCAATAAAATGGAGTGCATGTCATAAAGGTGACAGTCTTGACTTCAAAAAGCATATGGGTAGAGATGAAAACAGGATTAAGGGGGTGGAGGGCATGATTAACAGCAGCCCACTTGGATTCTCTCCCTGTCGCATGAGCTGCATACACATAACATCAGTCACCTTCCTATCACCTAATTAACTCCTTCACACAACAAAGTAGAAGCTACTTCAGACTATGTGATTTGACTGATTTGACAGAAACGCTTTTGTGGGTATTTTAAAATGAAAAGTGATTTGGATGATTCAACATACATTACTAATAGCCATCAAACACTTAAACGGCTTCTTCTGCCTTTTCTGTTTGGAATGATTAAAAGCATTTGATGGCTTTAGGAGTTGCATTCAAAGCTTTGTCTCCATCCATGTGTTCCGTTTCAGCCAGCAGCAGGTAAAACTATGGCAAATTATAGCCTGAAGCCAGTTTTTGCTGCTCCCTGTTTGGTGCTTTTTAAGAGTGTCTACCTGCAGTTTGTAAAGGTTCAAATCTTTTCAAAAAGTCTGTTTTAAAACAGTATTTCTCCATTGCCTTGCTGGAAAATCTTTTATTTGATTTTTTAAGTGTATGAACATACTATTATAACTGATCCCAAAATAAGTTTAAATCAGAGGCAACCAGACCCCCGCACAGTTTTAGTGAAAATGGTTTGGCACCTGTCAAGGAGTCTTTGTCAAATGTTGTAATTACTATTACCATCCTTAATGATTTAAGAAATTTCATGTAATCGACTGTGACCCCTATGCAAATATGAAACAGTTAAACATGGCCTTAACATTTTTGTTGGCTCCTACCTAAATCATTTAGGTACATATATCTGGAGAGGGGGTGGTAGAAGAACAGTAGCAAATAGGATATACCAGTTAGAGGCAAGATTTTTTCATTCTTCACCCAGATTTTGTACTAACCAGTAATAAGTAATCATATACCTGTGAAGGTTCTGAGTGATCAAGATCGTGGTCAAGCTTGAAAAGTTCAGTTTAGGCAGCTGAACGTAAAAAATTTTCACCTCCCATCCAAGAGGCTTCTTCAGTTCTAACTGATACTGGAGAAAACAGGGAGAAATATACTGTAGGTAAATATAGAGGTCCCCAGGGTGGCATTGATGGTTGTTAGGGGGGGTTCTGATGGGTTGTTAACTCCCTCGTCAGAATGGTTTTGGTCACATGCCTCTTTAAAGTATGTCAGGTGAGGCCAGGTGTGAGGTAAGAGGTAGAGTTCCTAAAAGTGCTTTGTATGCAGGTGACAAGTTATGTCAGGGACCACCTCCATTGTTAAGGGATGGTTTTTCCAGGTTAACAAAGATGGCTTCTTTAATCCCCCTCTCAAACCATCTGTTTTCCTTGGCTAGAATATGGAGATTCGTTGTCCACAAATGAGTGTCCTTTAGCCTTCAGGTGTTAGTGGACAGCTGAGTCCTGTCCTGAAGCATTAGCCCTCCAGTGTTGAGCCATGCTAATGTTATAACCTCCTACTAAACAATTGTGGTTCATTTTAATTTTTTTACTGGTAGCATTTGCCTCGGATCTAATTTATTGGAAAGGTAGATAGTAGTCAAAATTTTAATAAAATTTCAAACATTTCTTTTACTTTGTTTTTTTGTTTTTTTGTCTTTCCTTTTTTTATCAGTACTAAATAAGTAAAAATCACATGTTTATGTAGTCCACGAACCTATGGAAAAAACAAGCAGCCTCTCCAGCAGTTGACTCAAGAGCTTTGAATCCATGCATGCTGACCAAACATTTTTGTCATAATCTTACAACTTACCATAACTAGACTTTGCGTAAGCAAGTGTTAAGTGCACACAGTGCATTCTTCTTGCAAACAAGTGTATTATTTGTGCATTGGGTAGAGGGTAGGGGTAAGGGTGTGATGCTGGTGATGTTGGGCTGATTTCTTTCTTTTGAATGTGCAGGATCTGCTTGGCATGCTCGGCGTCTCTTTTCTTCCTGCTATAGGCTCTGTTGGCTATAGCTTGTGGTGCTCCCTGTGGAGTAAGCTCTTTCCACTAACAAAATGCAAAATACAAAATTAATAAAAACACCCTTTGAAACTGACAAATATGCCTCAGGCAAACTATCGGCCCGCCGGCTGCTTAAAATTTAATCAGTATTTTTTCTTTATTTATTTATTTTCCACGGGCACGCTCATCTTTTTAATAACATGTTGCTGAGACTGTCTGTACACAAAGTTTCCCTCCGTCAAAAAATTACATAGGGCCCGTCAGTTCATGGTCTCTTACCCTCAGGGGGTTTCCAGAAAAATAAACTAAGCTGATTTTTTTTCTTTTTTTTTTACCTCTCTTTGTTTTTCTCTTGAGTGCTTTAACCCCCCTCCTGGTTTCTGTACCACACAGTCCTCTCTATCCCCAATTGGCCAACATTAAGAAACGGTGGGGGGGAACACTGAGAAAGGCTCAAACTGTTATTTTAAAGAAATAGGTTTTGACAGCAATAAGAATAAATGTAGTGACGATGATTGTTGAAGTTGGAGAGCGAGACTGAATTCCCCGACAGCCCTACTTATACTGATATAATATTCATGCTTTCATTTATAATTAAATTATATTAGTTAAGGTTTCACTGAGAGGGATGACAGACCATCAAACACTCATCTAAGTGTCAATCACACATTTAAGCAGAGTTAGTGTCTTGGCAATAATACAACAAAGAAATAGAGGGGATGCAGGAAAATATTTACTCTCTTTGGTTCATTTATTTTCAGTGCCTGCTGTATTTTTTATGTGCAAAGCTCCAAACTTCATAGTCCTGCTAGAGGACATTGGATGGAAACGAAAAGTACAATGTGAGTGAACAATTAAGGCTAATTGACCAGATTAAATCTTTAAAAAGGCCAGATGGGGTTTTTCTGTTATTCTAATAATTTGTTAATAGATAAATACACATGCCACTAGGAAACTAGGTGTAGAACTGCCACCCCCGTTAAAATAAAAAAAGAGATACAGCATATTATAATGCAAAAGTTTTATTTTATTGCAGTGTATTTACATGTTTAAACAACTTATGTTCATACGATATGAAGCATTTCTCACTTTTAAATGATATATTATTGTTGTTATGATAATGCCCATATTTATTACTTTTATAAGTGACATTTTTTACAACAAAGGAGTGTATTGTAATAACATGAGAACATATTGTAAAATACATGCTATTATAAGAACTATAAAATATATATATATATAAATGTTGCAACTTCTTAATTTACTGAAAAATCCAAACCAATGTTACCACACAGGTCTACAAGCTGATTAGACTTTAGCTTCCAAAAGGTCATTTCACAATATTTGAGTTTACTAGGAGCACATCCAGTTAACAGGAAGATAACTATGATCTCCTTAGAAATATTTGTCATAGTAAAATTAAATTTGCAGATGCATAAAAATACAACAATATTTCCTTCACACAATTGTGTAAATAAGATAAGATGAGATAAGATAAGATGATCCTTTATTTGTCCCACAGTGGGGAAATTGCAGCATTGCATCGTCGTGAACAGTAGTGGGAAAAGAGAGTCGAAAATGTAAAAGATGTTAAGTATGTACAAAGAATAAAAAATATCAGAAATATTGCGTATATAATAAAAAAATATATATATCAAAAAATATTACGTATGTGCAAAGGCAGGTAAAGTGACATCAGTAGGTACTGTTCTGTTCTTGCAGGATTAAATAAATATGAGTATACTATACAATATACAAAATGTAGAAACAACATGAGAAGGCACAGCTATCATATTCCTCGGAAAAGAGACAGATGGTTACTGTTTCCCAGAAATGAACATATGTGTTGGTGAAAATAGAATTACAGGCCAAAAAAAAGGAAAAGCCCTTGTGATCCAGCTGGAAGAGGCTAATAAGAACTTAGTTAGCCATACTCAAACAAACCCTGTGCCAATACAGGCTAAAATAACCCATTAAAAAGTTTAATACTCATAACCTTTAAGTGCCACAACATGCTCAAACAATTACTTGCCTGAGTAAGTAATGTCAGATTGAGCAGTTATTATTGGGTTATTGCTGGTACATATGACTTGAATCAGTGTCATAGCAGTGGCACATACTAATAAGCCCAAAAACTACTTTTTGAACTAAGACTTTAATTAATAAACATGTTTATTTTTAATGCAACCAATATAATTGTTTTTGGTGACTTAACCAGGCATCTAACAAGTTTCCTATAATGATTCCTTTATGTTCCTGCATGCAGTCCTATGACATAACTCCCTTCTCTCTCTGCAGCACTGGTAATCGGTAGTGATCAATTACACCTGCAGTAGGTACCAATACCAGAAGTTGCTGCACTTAAGCAGATTATTTTGTATTCTTGGCTCTTCCAGTGGGTAAATACAAGATTCTTGAAAGCCGTTGGTTTGAGTAAACCTTCCAACAATTCTTGTTTTTACCTCCTGATGTCGACCTGTCTCTTTCCAGTTTTCTTCTCCCTGCCTTTCTCCTTCAGATACTCCTACTGGCTTCTGATCTCTGGAGATGAACCTCCTGCCCAACCTTACAAGGAGATGCCTTGGAGGTGCATCATGTATGACCCAAGCCTGGACCCTGGATCTTCCTCCTGCCTCTGTCCCTCTAGAAACCTCTCCCTGGTAAGTGGGCCTCTTGTTACAGATTCTCTGACTGGAGTTCTAGATGTCCCTCACGTCTAGCCTTTCTTGACTGATTCCCGATGTATGATGATCCCAGACTGACAATTACTCCCCCACTAGCCATAGCCATGTTTAGCCACAACAAGATTTGGATCAGTCAATCAGCAATCCAAATGTTCCCTATTGAGCCACTGGGATCAATCGTCAAAGCCAGCACAACCTCCCGGCTTCCGTTATCAGCCTTGCTTTCAACCTTCACTAACCCTGTTCTCCTCTTCACAGGAATTCCAGTACCAGTCACTTCCTGTTAAGGAGAGACCAATTTACCTTTTAATTAGTCTTTTAAATTCTACTACTTGTGTCAGCTGAATCTTGGGTCTATATATTCTGTTCAGGGATTATATTTCCAATTAAAAATCTATGGAGGGGTAAAGTATTTGAATAATGGATTGGAATTCAACATCTAAGACTTGGAACAGTTTTACAACTGAAAGGTTCAACAAAGACTATTGGAAAATACATTTTTTGTAAAAGCTAAAAAGCGCCCCTTTCACATTAACTCCTTAATGTTTCTGAGCTATGGATTCAAAGGATGAAAGAAGATGTACCCATTGAACCTTTGGGCCACAGGGGAAGGGCTCATCCAAACTCTAGGAAGCATCTTCAACACTTAATGGGGACCCAAATCTGGTTGCTCATTTCATTTCAGTTCAGTGTAATTTATTCACATAGTGCCAATTCACAACATATGTCATCTCAAGGCACATTACAGAGACAATTCAACCAGATCATACAGTCAGATTGTTTCAAAGTTTTATACCTAAGAAAAAACAGCCATTGATTATTTGATGCTTCCACAATCCCTCACACCAGGCATGCATGTAGCAACAGTGGAGAGGAAAACTCCTTTTCAACAGGAAGCAACCTCCAACAGAACCAGGCTTAGTGTGAGCGGCCATCTGCCAAGGCCAAATGGGATTCAAGGAAATTGAAGCAGACATAGAAAATGTAGACGAAAGAGACACATACAGTTAGTCATGGTAAGAAAACAGGACTACACTGAAAAACAGGCCAAGCTCCAGCATCTATTAACAAAGGCCACAGTTATTTTGTCCAACAGTGATTGAAACAAACCCATTAATTCCAAGTTTTAATCAATGATTATTTGATTTTAGCAAAAATTTTGCTGAACAAGAGTCATTACACAAATTGAAATTGAGTTTTCTTAAAGTATTTACATCCAGGTTTCTTTTCTAGGGATTACATTTTGGAAACCAATCAGCAACACACAGAATGCTGGTAATCAGTTATGAGAAGGTTTTTTTTGCCATGATATCTTCCCATTGATTACTGAGTAGGATATAAATAACTTTCCATGTGTCTTTTCCACATTAGGTGAATACAAACGGGTAAATTACACAATCAAAAATGTATTCTTGGACTGCTTAATTGTCCTGTGACAGCTCCTTGTCTACTTACTCTTTTTATATCATAACCAAACATATTTTGGAATAAAAACAAATAGAAAAATAATAAATCTGAGTTATGAATAATTTTCAGCTTATCAGTTAGACTAAAACAACTACACAAAAATAGTCTCTCTATTGCCACCACTATGCATTACTAGCTGGCGTATGGGATCATTTTGTGTACCAGTGTACAGAACACTGGTAAAGCCATGTTTTCTTTATTCTTATGGAAAAAAACACGTGGCGATTACAGAAAATGTGCTCAACTGTAATCAATTATCGATTCTGAAAGAGCTTCTGTTGTTATTATATTCATCTTTCTGATTATCAGTTTATATAGCATTTCAGTTGTTTTTTCTCCAATAACAATTTAATAAATGTTGCAAATTTGATTTTTATTTCAGGTAGCATTTGTTTGATAAATTATTTTCCTGCTGAATCTGTCTTAAACATTTGCTTTCGTTCAGACTGTTATGATTTATACCTGGAAGAAGGCCCATCTCTTGTTTTTACACATAAATGAATCTGTGTTTGAGATAAATTCCAGTTGACAGGTTTTTCTCCTTGGTGTAAAAAGCTTGCAGTTTTTTGCTGGTTCTTCTTTTTCTTACTTTGTTAGTTATTAATTGAGATCATGAGAGCTAACGCTTTCAGGGGGTCTAGTTCAGACAAGAAATGCTTGAACTTCTTTGCCATAAATATTAACAAGCAATATATTATGCATATCATTCTTTAAATACCACATAAATGTGTTTTTGTGCCTAAATCTTAATTTTGCATATGCTTTTAAGTAATATACATTAAATAATAATTGCCATTAAATTGATGGCAGAGACAGCAACCGCACTGTCAATCAAATTTTGCAAACCCTCTTTGACACATTCCATCTCTTACTACTTCCAGTTGCCAAGCCATCATTGTTAACCACAGCCTTCGGTTTTGAGCAGAATCAGCTTAAACAGTCTGCATGACTTCCCCTTCAATACCCTTATGTTAGTTCATTAATTGCGCAGTGGCTGTATATATATTTTTCTTTATCAAGAGAGAGGAATTAATCTGATGGCACGGCATAATTAACAATGTTGCCTCTGTGTAGAGAGGGGCAGAAGCCAACAGGAAAAATCTTCCTTAAGTAGTAAATTTAAGCATTTTTACCATCAAAATGACATAACCATTAATCTATTTTAAAAATAGGGATTTAGCCGCATGTTAAATTCTTCAATTGTTAATTGCACAGTACCTCAGATTGCAGACTTATCAGATAATCATACAACTGTTTTTAAAAATCTAAGTTGATTACACCACAACTGATCTTTATAATAACTCTATAAACTCTGAAATCTAAAGATCATTTTTAGGCTCTAGTTATGGTTGAGCTCAGACATGTCCAAAATCAGTCCTCACGGGCAGCTGTCCTGCAGGTTTCAGAGGGTTCCCTGCTTCAGTACAGCTGATTTCCATTGATAGCTGATTAACAGGTTTTTGCTTAACTGCTATTATCAGAATCAGCTGAGCTGAAGCAGAGAAACATTGAAAACCTCTTGGACAGCATCCCTCGAGGACAAACTCTGGACATGCCTGGTTTAGTGCAACCAACGATATCAACCACAGCAGCTAAAATTTTCCTCCTAAAACCTTGACTGTATCTTTTTGATTCCATCTGTCAAATTACATGAAGTAAAAGAGGAAAGGATTAAAACCTGCAACTTGCCAAATTCCTTATAAACTAATAAAAACAGACATGTCACATTCAGTAGGGAGGACCAGAGCTGCACCAGTGGAAATAATTCAAGGGACAGTGTCTTTGAAGTAAGCAATTTCTAAAGCTAATTATACAAACAGGAAAATAACAATGGAGTCTACAAGCTGCCTGTTTACCCTCCCTGTGTTTACACCACAGCTTGGGTAATTCTCAGTTGTTCATCGTGCTGATCATAATAACAACAAACAATGAGAAATGCCTCACATCAAAGAGAGAAATAATTATGTATTTAAAAATCCTTTTAAAGTTTTGTGAAAGAGGCAAAAGACTGCAGATGCGCTGACTTCCTCCTCAAATTAATTGATAGCCCGACTGTTTGAGTTTTCTACATAGCTGGAGGACAATGCTTGTATTATCATGTGAGCCCCTTGCCCCTGGGTATCAAATCTTGTTGTTTGCATATTTATTGTATATTTGTGTATTCATGATCTGCCTGTGTCCTATCACCTAAATTGGCTCATGCGTCATTAAACTTGCATGGGTGATGGACTGTGATGTGGCCCTTTCAGTAACTCATCTCGTGAAAAGTCTTGACTTCTGCATCTTGAAAGGTCTCAAGTAACAAGCTTCTTTCCCTGACATTAGTTTCAAATCATGTTCATTTGCAGAATACAAAAACCTCAAATGGTTTAAAAAAAAAAGTAAGGACAACGCTCGTAAATTTTCAATGAGACATGGATTCTTTTCACCTGTTCTGCTGTAAAAGAATAGATACAGCTGTATGCATCTCCCTTTTATCATGGGACCTAGCTATTAGTAGGAGTACCTCATGCCCAATGCATTAGAGGCATATTAAATTTGAAATCGCAGTGCTCTGTTCAGGTTCAAATAATGAGGGTTTAATTATTGACAGGGAATGAATATTTAACAAAACACTGATGGCTCAGCTGGTTGGCAATAGATGGAGGAGCATTAAAAAGGACATAAGGTCTCCTTGACCCAGAAAGTCTCCCAGGAATTTGACATATCCTGCTGCTGAGGGAAGATTCCGTTACAGGACAGTCCAAAGGAAGGTATAACTTTAAAACTATGCTTGGTTTTCAAAATAAAATATAAAACAGAATCTTCATTGCATTATATGAAAACAAACTGACCAATGTGGAAACCTATTTTTTTTCCAAGTAGCACAAGTAGATAGTAACATTCTGTACAATTTTATTATACAAGTTGTTAAAATAGAAACCCACTACTATGTAAAGGTAGGGAGTGTTGCCCATGACTGTACCACATATCAGCCTATCACTTTCTATAGCAGTTTTTGCCTAAAGTAAGCCTTTTTGCAGAGTTTGATTTGTGAAGGAGCTCCATGGACATAAACAGCTTGGAAGAGAGGGTTTCTGCTTCCCCTTTAGATACGTTCCTGTCAATCTGATTATGAATGAATTTAAATCTCCTAATTAAAAAAAGGTATATCCTAAAGTTAAACAACATAGTTAGGCAACATAGGTTCTGCTTTGATTCAGTCGTGGAAGAAGGGAATACACAGGCAGACCATGAGATAATGACTATTGTTGATTATGAGAAGTAGTTCAGGTAAATATGGATGCTCTGATTTAGATTTTGCTGCCGATTTCAATCACCCATGAGGGCCAAAGGGTGTCTGTGCTGCTCACTGCCAATCACTTGAAATGGCTGTTAAATATTTGATTTGGATATAAATGCTACTACTGGCTAAGTGATCTGACAAAAGTGAATCGAGAAATTATCTAATTTAGACAAAACATACAAAAAACTTGCAGAAAGAATGTAATGGAATGGAACCCAAAGTTTTCTATCACCGGTCATCTATTGGATCAATGTAACCATTTTTTGTGTTATTTTCTTTCTGATCATCATGCTTTTCCAGGCAAGTGCAGGTAATTGTGTATGGCTTTGCAGTGAGCCTCGATGTCTCATCCTCGTCAAGATCTTGTTTTTTAAATTTCATATTGTAATCATTGTGTATGCAATTTGATGTACTTCACCTCTAAGACGTTTTTCCATTGCAGGACACAACCTTCACATTGCTCTCTCCAGGCTGGGAAGTAAAAGGTGTAGGTGATTGGTTTTTATGAATGGCAACAAAAGACATTGATCTGCAATCATTTGTCACATATGTTTTCACACAATTTGGCCAATTATGATTGGTGGCCAATCGATCGGCACACCGCTATTGATAATTTTTGTGCAGCATTATCCAATTTTTTTTCTGTTTGAAATGTTTGCTCTCCTCTCCAGACTGCTGCATCAGCAACTCTCTAAGACCCCTACAAGACACTGCCTCAGGGACATGTGATCATGTCCCCCACGTACCATGAACAAAGGCATCTCCTCACAGACTCATTCTCTTTTGCCATGGCTCTACAGCAAGCATGTCCAAAGTTGGTCCTTGAGGGCCGCTGTCCTACAGGTTTTCAATGTTTCTCGGCTTTAGCACAGCTGATTCTGATTATAGCAGTTCAGAAAAAGCGTGTTAATCAACCCTAAATGGAAATCAGCTGTTCTGCAGCAAGATGTACGTATCATATATCATATCTTTTTTGTTATTTTTCTTTGTATTTTTTTTCGCCCATGGGATATGAATATGACTTCTGTAAGTCACAAGTCTGAACGAGACTGAACACACTTGTAAATGAAGAAAAATAGTAATACATACCCTTAATTATAATAATAATGTCTCAAAGAATGTTTCAAATGTAGAAATGTTAAGTTTACTATCAATTTTAAAGAAAATCAAAGTAATTAAAAAGAGCGATCCATACCAGAATTAAAAATGAAAGCACATTTTGGAATTTAAAATGTACCTTTAGGAGATTTTTTTTAAGTATTTCAGTAGATTAGTATCACTGTTTTATAACTTTAAATCTGTCAGCAAGGAATAATGAGAGAGAACACCTTTTTAACTGGGTACGTTTGGATGCGTTTTTCTTTTAACAAAAATGCGAATACTTTGCAGATAGAGACAAGGAAACAGGAATAGATCAGAGTAAACAACAGGTGAATTACTATTAGATGTCTGCCTTCCTTTTCCCACCCTAGAACCCACTGGCCTAGTCTTCAGTCTGTCTTTAGGTAACGGGTGCTTCATATGTGTCAACAACATAACAATTTTTTCTATTTTAGTTTTACTTTATTATTTCCTAATTTTCATTTTTTTCCTTTTCATTTTTTACCAGTGTTGTCTGTTACGTTTTATTAAGAAACAAAGGTCCAGCATATAGGCTTTGATTTCAGCTTCTCTCTCTTTATCTATCCAAATGAAAACCCAAGCGTTGTTTCCTTACAGGTAATGAAGCTGTATTGAAAATACCACAATTTTATGACAAGGTTATTCACATAAATCATTGACAAGGACATCACTCTTCTGTTTGTGTAGAGCCAGCTGCATTTTGTACTGTTACTTTATTTATTTAGTATTCAGTTAATGCATTGTCAATGACCTACAGTTTGCATACACCAATGTTAATTAAACCTTTAAGAACATATTAAAGTGTTTTAAAAGGGTGCTAACATACTGATTTGCTTATCAAAAAGCACCGCCAATGTTAAGAGCATCTGAATTGCAAAAAGCACAGTGTAACCATTTTATAGCAGATTTTCTAAATGTTTTGCAGTAGGCATTTAACTTCCCTTCAGTTCTCAGCTCTTCTCAGCACTGCCCCTTTTATGGTTATGCTTTATTTGTGACGGCATAATGGTTAATTCATTCTAAAGTGAGCTCCCTGCAATATGTCTGACAGCTGAGAAATGTTATTACAGGCCATAATGAAGAATGAAATCAGTTATACCATCACCATACGCCCAAAATTTAATTAGCACCTCTGAAGGTCAGTTCAGATGCTTTTCCCATCATGTTTTCATGTGAGCACAATGTTTGGTTGTAAATTTATTTCCACTTTAATTTTGCATGAGGAATCTAGCACAACAAAAGTTGCCCCTGTGTAGAAACATATGCAAAAGAATTGCAATTAGTGATACAGTGCTAAATGCACAACTTATGAATAGCTGCAGCAAAGCAGCCAGTTAACAAAGGCAACTGATAAGACATTGAGATTGAAATGAGGTGTGGAGAAAAGCCTTTTTATCATCCAATGCCATACCTACGCACAATGTACAATTAGAGCACATACTCTGGAGTGAGACACAGCCAAAGTGTGGCATCAATTTGCAGATCATTTAGTCTTTTCACTTTCATTTGGCCTTAGCTAAAACAGCAGGAATCAAAAGCTGGATACAGATGAAAATAGAGCATGACAGGAAAAAAGTAATGCAAATGACTTTTGTTATTGCGCTGTGATTTTTATTTGAATTGTAAGTGATCATTCTGCCTTTTAGTTACAGCTGTCAGCCCTCATTAATGTGCATTATAAATTGCATCAAAGTGCATAAGGCTGTGTGTGATTAATTTATACAGTTTTTTGTACGTGGGAGGGAACTGCAGGTGCCAAGAGCTCTAACAACTTGGTTTGGGTGGCACAGCCTGAATCTTCTTTCTCTATATGGGAATGTCTTAGTTTTGATATGTGTCTTTCTCCTAGATATGACAGTTATCGCTACAAACTCTTCAGCATCAAAGTCCAAAATACCTGTTCAATATCACTCTTTAGTAAAAAGATTTTCAGTTATGCCCAGTTTCAATAAATTATTTTCAATAACATGTAACTACAATGAAGATCATGAATTAGGTTTGTACATAGTTATTTGTCCATAGTATTATTGGTTACATTTCCTTTTTAACTGTATTGTAAAGAAAATAGCAAGGCTAATTCAGAAATCAGTATTTGATCAATGATTAAATATAAAAATGTCTCAAATGTAATCCAATACCTTTAAAAAATAATCCCTTATAACTTCTAGTATTATAATATAAAAAGGGGGAAAAACCATTTTACAACACAGGTCAAAAGCTATCAAGCTGTCAAGGTGGAAGTACTCATAGGAAAAAAAATTAATTAAATTAAAAGTTCAGAATTATTTTATTATGGATATGTTCTTTAACTCCCTTGGCAATAAAGATCCCAAAAGTAAACAGGGTTTTGGTCTTTTACCTTGCTAAAATAAATAGATTTAGATGTTTTTCTTGTGAGATCCTATTGTTTTTGTTCACTTTTTGTTGGTCAATATTTTTTGTCTCTAGAGCAGCGGAGGCACATTCTCTGAAGTAACAAATCTCATCTCAATCTAATGGACAAGTTTGAGTTTTGCAGTTTCCTTCCTTTCTGACTACTGTGGCAAGTGTAAGTTTACTTGAAAATGATTATTTTATGAGCTTGTTTTTTTGTTGGGAGATGTGCTTGGCCTTTTAGTCACAAGAAAATAAACTTCAAGTGATTTAGCATCCT
>JAUZNJ010028568.1:0-15994 GCA_034780135.1 Jordanella pulchra | reverse complement strand
TATATGTATATGTATGTGTGTATATAATTGAATATAAACTACTTTAGGTTAGAATTTGTTATTTTTGGTCCCATTGATTGTGGATCTCCTCTTTAAGGTAGAAGTATACATTAGTCTATCAGTCTCTTCTTCGAAGCTCCCACTACACAAAAACAATCTCATGTTCAATATTTAAACTTAATGTAACAAAACATGATCCGAAATTATACATACTAAATATATAAATATACTGAGTTAGTTGGGTGCATTTTTGAGATTGTCTTCTAAAGTTTACTGAAATGTAAAAATAAGGCCTGGAGATTAGAAAGAATTGACTGAAGAATTTTTGTTGTTGTTGTTTTTATACTACAGGCATTTGCAAAAGAAGGAGCTCTAGTAACAGCGACAGATATAAATGGAGAGAAACTTAAGGAGCTAGAGGGATTCAAAGGTGAGAGATCTCTTTCGGTTTGTTGCTGCCATCTGCTGGGAAAGGGAAGTAATACAGACGGGAGCCATGAGCACAGCATTTCTTTGTAAACATTTGTTTTTGTTGACTTTATAGTGTTTACTAACTACCTTTTAAAGTCAGTAGTTTTTAACAAGGGTTTTTGTGGTTTCTTTTTGTTTCTTTTAGATATTTCATAGCAATGACCTTCCTAGTTAGTTACACACCTAAAGTCAACATTGCTTATTCAAAAAGTGTAGCAGTAGAAGGTGTCTAGTATTATCAGGCTCAATGTTTGAAGACTGACATAACAGACAGTTTTTCTAAATTCAATTTTCTAAAAGTTATGTAAGGAGAATTCAATTTATTCAAAAAAAGACAAAGCTTAAAATGTTTTAACAATAAACTGATCAGATGAAGGTGAAACTACAGCATGATAAAGTATGATTCCACAAAGCACACGTTTTCAGTCTTCTTTCAAATAGACTAAAATTATAAAACAGACTAATTTTGTTGCCCAACGTATTTCTTCCTTCTAATGGCACGAAGAGCAGTTTTTTGTAGAATTTACTTTTTTGTCTGGGGACATTTACAGTCAAGCTTAATTAAAACAACAATTATTTCATTTCTTTTGGTTTCTGGTCACAGCTGGTATATAACATTTTGCACAATCTGCCTGCCACTAGTCCAGCGAGGGACTTTCAATAGGATCAGAAGTGCTGTGAACAGTGGCACACAGTGGACGTTACAATTTGCCATGTTGCCACCATGTTTGCTAGTGCATAGACTTTACTATACCATATCTTTATATCATAATCATTGCAAAGATCCCTCCAAAAAATGTGACCAAAATATTTAACCCTTTCCACATTAAATACACTGTCTGGTAGATTGGAGATTGGGAATGTCTTTGTTCTATCGTCCTTTTTCCTAACAGTCAAAACCAAAGTCTTTTGGGTTAAATATTATGACATATTGATGACTGTATTCTTGGAATTTGAGCAGTTGTTGCAACCCAGCAGAATAGGAGAACGTGATGATTAAATCATCAGCATGGAAGAGATTGTTTCCACCATACAGCCTGTTTTACAGACTTTACGTCTTTTTGATAAGTCCTTTATTTACAAATTAAAGAGCACAGGAGGTAAAAGTTCAACTCTGTCTCTCACAAATAAAGGATCAGATAATTCCCAGTGACGGTCGTAGCGTTGCTGTTTTCTACATCAAATAGCTTTTCAGTAGTTAGGATACTTTATGGACCAAGTAACTGGAGTAGTGACCGCAGACCCTTTAAGCTATATTGCCAGCTCCCCCTCTCTGATTGGTTGATGTGGCGCATTGAACGGTAAAAGTTCCAGTTTTCCAACTCCAGGATCTGCTTCTTGTGAGGTGCGTCATGCGCATCAGATGCTCAGAAGCTTATGGGGTGCTGCTTCAGCTGCTCCAAGAGGCGATGCTCCTGCTGCTGGAGATATGCTGCAGGACCTTTTGATGCGTGTCGACTATAGTCTGTGCATGTAACCCGGCTGCTTCTGCTGCTCAAATTGCGTTCAGTATAAACGTAGTATAGCTACCTCATTTACAAAACACTGGTGACAAGCTGGGCTAAAAGTGTGGCACCAGTCTGGTAGTTCTAGTGTTAAAAAACAATGCTTATGTCTAATTTTTATATAACATATTGGTTAATATTAAATGGGTCAATTGTTCTCATATCAGCAGCATATTGTAATAAATAAACTCCTGCTATATTTTACAAGACATGCTTTTCTTTTCCCTCCAACTCTCTTAAGGTCATCCAGTTCATTTCTTTACTCAGTGTCTGGTCCCATTGGACTTTGAGTCCACTCTCCCTAGTTATCTGGTGTGCCTCTATATTGTGTTTGAATTTGAACATTTTTTTTTAACTTACATTAATGTTTTTGTGTATTTGTTTATTTTCTGTATTTTTCCTCATTCTATTCTCTGCGGTTAAAGCATTTTTTGGCAGCCTTCCTGTTGCCTTTGCTTTGCAAGATTCATGTATTTTCAGTGTGTTTCACAGTTTTTAGCAGCTACATCTGTTGGCCACTCTGACATTACCCACTATACTGTTTAACTGAACTCCTACTATCCACAGATTTAGCTAACAAGTCTTTATCTGCTGTCACACCTTAAACAATACATCAACAATTTATACTCTAAAACAGAGAAGGTGTCATTTTACTAACCTTTATTTTGTTAATATTTTGCGAAACTCTTCAACTGTCTTTAGAAATCATGCTGTAATAGACATTTTATCTGCCAAAATCCTAATCTGCCTACTAACGTGAAGTAATATAAATGTATATTTGAACAATTTTACTTGCTAATTATTTATATTTTTGACCAGGAATCAAGACTAAAGTGGTGGATGTGACAAAGAAGGAGCAAGTGGAAGCCCTGGCCAAGGAACATGATCACATTGATGTGCTGTTTAACGTTGCAGGGTACCTTATCGTTTTAAGAGTAGAGATTAAATCAAACTTACCTCCACTGACAGTTTATTTACTTGTCTCTTCAGCTCTGCTTCCAACAGCTTTCCACAACCTTCATTTGACCTTTTGAAAATCTTCTTTCCAAATACCTGATGTCACCTTTAGAGTACTTAGGTGGTCGGGAATCTGACTTTTCATGCAGTGTTATATTCTCTTAGAGAAATCACATTTTTTTAATCAAGTCTGTGCACTAGATTTAGATGTACCAGTTCCAACTTCATCAGTGAGACCAAAGGGGCATTTTCTACAGCAAGCAGTTATTTGGCGGCTTCTTTCCAGGTTCGTGCACCACGGCAACATCTTGGACTGTGAAGAAGGTGACTGGGACTTCACCATGAATGTCAATGTGCGAAGCATGTATCTCATGTGCAAAGCTTTCCTGCCTAAGGTGACTCTTCTTCATACTGACACGTTCTTAACACAGCTTATTTCTATGCTGAATGAATAATATATGGAGCATTGAGGTAAAATAAGTGACATATGCTTTTAAAGATGTTCTCAACCTTTGTCTGTAAGGATTAGCTGTATTACTGTGAGCCTGTGACATAATGAACTGTGACTGTCCAGTTACTAATCCAGCTACTAATCCGGTCACTGTAATAGCCTCAAACCAAATCTGTTGGCATCTTGTTTACATTTTTTCCTCAATTTAAAGCACATTTGTTATTGTGTTGCTTTAAAATGGAAATCCATATTTTATTGTTTTATTAATAGTCTTTTTTTTTTATTTTGTCTCTTTAGATGTTAGAAAAAAAAGCAGGAAATATTATTAACATGGCTTCTGTTGCTTCGAGCATAAAAGGTAATATAAGCTATTTAATAAAACTGCATAACATGAAAAAGATGTTGTACTACTGAAATTCTGCTTTTTTTTCCCCGAGTTTAAATGACATGTGCGTCCTGATTGCAGGTGTGGTGAACCGCTGCGTCTACAGTACCTCCAAAGCTGCTGTGATTGGCCTCACCAAATCCATAGCTGCTGATTTCATCGAGCAAGGCATTCGCTGCAATTGTGTCTGTCCTGGTCAGTTATAGTGCAAATAAAAAAGAATGATCTCTATCGTTATTGTTTTATATCGTTATCCCTCTTTTTATGTTATACTATTGCAGTTCAGGATAAGTGAAGTTGTGTTCTCAGAACTCTGGACCCTTTCCTGTAAAATCAGACTTTATGTCCTTTTTATGAGTTCTACAAAACTCACAATTTGCAATCTCATGCTCATCTGTGGTGTTGTTTCGGCTGCAGACTTGGTCTTATCTTTATAGTTAATATCCTACAGTTTACACCTCCATGTGAGGAAACAATTCAGAACAATATCTGATATGCTGTGTTATATCGCAGGAACTGTTGATACACCATCCTTGAGGGCCAGGATCCAGGCCCAGCCTGACCCAGAACAGGTATTGTAGACCTCTGACTTACATTTGCAAAAACCCGATGACTGGCTGTTAAAGTTAATTAACACCTCAATTTGTATCCCTCTACAGGCTTACAGGGATTTTATGGCCCGACAAAAAACAGGCAGAATGTGCACTGCGGACGAGGTGGCGCATCTCTGCGTGTACTTGGCCTCAGATGAGGTGAGGCTTTTCAAAAGTGGCATTCTGAGTTACAGAATGAGGCTGTTGTCTCTCTACTCGTAGAATGGCATTCTTAGAAAGTTAAACTGTAGGGTTTCATCTGTGTAGTAATATAATTCACCTGTGGTTTGTATGTGTTCTTCACAGTCAGCCTATGTCACTGGAACAGAGCAAATCATCGATGGAGGTTGGAGACTGTGAAGAACCTGTGGAGTTCTCATTATGATAACAGTCACTGGAGGAAAGCTTTAGATCAAAATAAAGTCTGGACAATTAGAAATAACATTTATTTAAATCGTGTATGTTTTGTGACTTGGTTTGCTTTTCTTTCTCTATTAAACCATTATTGCAAAAGTAAAATCCACTCAATTCAAGGACAGTGGACACTGAAAGTAAGCACACTTTCACAGAATGTAAGTAGGGGAACTGCGGTGTAATATTTGCTAGCATTTTTATATGTTTTGGGGGATGAAGTGAAATATATATAAATATAAAGGTTTGGTTATATTTTATAATAAAATAATATTTTAAATTTCTCCCAAACCAAGCAATCGTTGGTTTTCATCATGCTGTCTGCTGATGAATAATCTCTTAACAAATCTCAGAAGCTTCCTCAAAAGAAATGTATTGACTAAAAAACCCTGATATAGTGGTCCTAGACTTTATTTGGGGATTTCAAAGAGAAAGGAGGCCGAACACAAACACTCAGAATACATTTCAGTTTTTTATTCTTTATTTTTTGTTACAAATTTCCATCCACACAATTGTATTTTGCATAAAGCATGTGCAAAATTAATTTGGTGTCCATAAAATATGAGAAACTACTAATACTCTTACCTTAAAATGAAAACAATTTCCTTAAGCAGTCTTGCATGTGCTTTTTGACATCTTTTTTACGAGTGACATGAAAAAAGCTGATATAAACAAAACTGTATTACGTGTAAATACAAATAATATTGTTCAAGTTGATATAAAACATTAAATAAGCAAACTGCAAAATGTAAATGAATGCATGGTTATTCCTCCCACCCCCTCACCTCCAACCTGGGTTTGCCCTACATGTGTATATAGAGAGAGAGAGAGAGTCTGCCTTTCTAATCCGCCTCATTCCCAATATCCAGCTGGTGTTTGTGTGACGGTTCTACTACAGACGCTGTCACAGACAATCGGCGAGCCATTGCTGTGTTTACAACATAAGGTGAGCTTTTTCTCCTCAACAGTATGGTAATATAGACGTTCCAGACATACACGCCACAGGGGAGTCTGACTTTAAAGGGAGACTGAATGGAGCTCAGTCGCTTACAGCCACCGTGGAAGGCATCGGAGAAGAGATGCCCAATTTTTATAATTGTATTTTAATAGATGATCTTTAATCTCTGTAACTTTAGCTGATGGTTGGGACTGTTATTCACATGTGAGGGGTGTTGTGCGCATGTACGCACGCCTTCAATGACGCTGTTTTGCTTCGTAAACTGGAAAAGGAAGTCACTTTTTACGTTTGAAGTACAATATCAAATATAACGGGATCAATATATGGCCGATCATTGTGAAAACCTGTTCGAGATCAACACGCCTCAAAACCAAACAGTAGCACTTATTCTGACATGACCAGGCTACTGTGTGCTAACGCTGCAACCCTATAAAAACTAATGAATACAAATAACAGGGGCAGCATGTCTCTACAGACCTGCACTAAATGTGCTAGCATGCAAATGATATATTGTTTCCGGTGTTTAGATACCCATTACCAGCTGATTGCGACCTGCTTGAGCTAACGCTAGCTTGGTATGCCATATGGTCAAGCTGTAAGCATTGATTAGTGCGGTTTATTCACAATTGGATTAACCAACGTCTGTTGCCTTAAGCAGCTATCAAAACATTAGAGTAGCTTGTAATCGTAGAACCTTTGCTATGTAAAGTTTGATTCATATCAGGCGTTGAGATCGCAGATTTTATCAGTTACAACCTGTTAATATAATTTGTATAAAGTTACCCTTTGCCTTATGATCGGCTACTATAGGAATGTTTTCAGTGCATCATATTGATTGTTAAACACAGGCTTCCGATCTTCACTGGACTTCAAAGTGATGAATGCTTTTTTCCACTCTCAATTGTACAACATCATGTTTTTTTTGTAGTATTTGAACACCTCTTGAAGCTTTAGATATTTTGTTTTGCTGGATCTGATATTATTTACTGAGATTTTAGATGACTGGTTTGGTATTACTGCATTATGAAAGGAAAGAAAAAGTAAACCCGGATTTCAAATAGTTTTATAAATGACATTGCTTCTGGACCCTCTGTATGTACTTTTAGAACCACTTTTACTGCAATTACTGCTTTTTCTTCCAAACTTTTGCAGCCACTTTGCATTAAGTCTAAACTTAGATTTTAAAACTTCTCTCTAGCAGACCTTTTTTTTTTGCCATGGAATTAGGGTGATTATATACTACTTACATTGCATTGTTGGTTCTGACTGTTTGGAGTTGGATCCTTAAAACCTGAAAACGTTAGCAAGTTGGAACTAGATGATCTCTGCAGTTTTTTTAGAAAGGAAAACTGGTCATTCCTGTCTTTTCTGAGTCTTTTTATAGATTGCTCTTGTTAAGATGTTGTCAAGTACGGTTCCAAGTTTTTGCTGCCATAAACTCTTTTAAAGGAATCTTTGATTGAATATTAGCGAAAGATTGAAAAAAATGAATAAATCAAGGAACACTGATCTTGTTGTTTTTGGTATGTTACCAGAAGCATGGAGAGATTATTTTTGATAGGTTATTTTTAATTTTTTTTGATTAAATCATGATTTGTCACATAATGGCTCAAAACACTGACCTTTAAATTTTGTCCTGTTAGTAAAAAAAAAAAACAACAAAAAACCGTGGCTAATGTTAGATATCATAGAAAAGCCATCTAGTGACTTTATTGTTAATAATAAAGCCTGGCTAAACAGTTCACATTTTACATGTCTGTTTCTACACCTCTTTACTAATTTCTCCTCTATCATTCTTTCCTGCTTATAAAACACAAACCGTTTCAGAAGGAGCTTGAGGTGAGCGGCTAGATGTTCAGAAGAGAAGAAACTCAAATGGGTGAACTCCACCGACGGCTTAACCTGCTGTAATAAAGGAGCAACAGAATCAGAAAATAGGACAATGGAGGAAACGCAACAGAAACCTGCAAAAGCAGAACTGAGCCCCACACACAGTCCAGCACCTAGTCCGGCACCCAGTCCAGTTCCCAGCCCACTGTTGGACAGAATCGCTCTTCCTACCCCGAACCATGTTGAGGTAAAGTACTTGAATGTTTCTGGTTGAAAAAAAACAACTTATTTGGGGAACATCTATATTTTTACTAACCTATAAACATGTTCTGATAAATGATGACCAGTTTATCCATGTTGTAAGATCTGTCTGATGTAAACACTGGATCATCAATCATTTTTATGCAATGGTGACTTTTAAAAACCTAACATTTTGACAAATTCACTGGGTCTCTATAGCATCTTGGGTGTCTTATTGACATTATTTTCTCTATGTCTTAATTCCTCCTTTAAAGCATCTAAACATAAGCCAGGTCCAGGTGGTGGTACGGCGTTGCTCGACTCCTAACCTGACAGAGGAGACCACCTATTTTATTCCACGCCACCCTGTGGTGGACGCTGGCACTAACACGGACCCACCAGTGGTTTGCTGTCCGCTGCTCCGCAGGTTTTGCCCTTGTCCGCCACGAGGTGTCCTCGCCTCTATTATTACCAAAGGTAACCAAGAGGCTGTACCTGTACACTTAGTGTTTTTATTTAGTCTTTTTTATATTCATTTAACTTATGTCATTTCGTTTTAGCACTTGTGCATTTAAATATAAATGAGTAACTGAAACTACCACTGCATGGTAGTCATATTTAGATTTGTAATGAAACAGAAAATTTAAAAAGAATTTCTTTCTTTCCTGGTGCTTCATTATTTCCTCTGTTTAAGTCTTGCTGACTGATGACAACACGAATAATAGGTTTTGGATCAATGTTTGTCTTCTCCTCCCTCTTCAGTTCTTTTGGCAGCTGTGCTCTTTGGGGTTGTTTGGTCCATCACTGAGGACGAATGTTTACCTGGAGGGAACCTGTTTGGCATCACCATACTCTTCATCTGTGCGCTTATTGGTGGCAAAGTAGTTGCCCTCATCCGTCTGCCTAAACTTCCCCCATTTCCACCACTCCTTGGTAAGGCAGAAAAAGTGTTGACATTTAGGCACTGATTACTATTGAGTGTGGACTGAATAAGTCATTCCTCTATTTAAATGCCTGCTGATAATCTCACCACTGTTGAATCAGAGTATTAAACCATTTTCAGGAAAGAGACAGATTTTGTTTCTTTTCTTCCCCTCCTCTAATTCTCTTCTCACACCTGCAGTATGTTTATCTCAGTGCTCTCCAGCATCAGTTAGAACTGAAGAAGCCTCTTGGATGAGATTCTTCTAGAAAACTTCAAACCCAGTAAAACCAAACTGAACTTTCTGGATTTGTTCAACCAGGTTATTCATTTGTTTATGCATGCATGAATCCTTGATTGTATATGGAGGTCAAGGCCTCAGGGAGCTTTCCAATTTTGAACGGTCCGTGTTAGGAGTATGGGTTACGTTACATTGTTTTTGAGAGAAGAGTACTGGATTTATTCTTTATTCTAAAATGGTGAAAATGATCATATAGGCTGCATATAAACTGTTAATTATTTTTTTATCATCGGTTTGCACAATCAGCAGTAGTGTAAACTGTATCCATAGGAGTCACTTTAGGTACTTGAAAACTTTGTAATAGGCTCAAAAATCACGCATGTTCCATGACCCTTAGTTAGCAGCCTGAATGAACACAGACAGGAGAAAACGTTGATGTATTCATTGATTGGGAAACCATTGAATTATGGATTGTTTTCTGGTCAGTTGTGATCAAGCTGAGAATCATTGGCTAAAACAAGGTAGCTGCTATTTTTTTGTAAAACAAAAACTGCCTCATATACTGTAAAAATAACTTGATAAGGTTTTCGTTTCTGTCATGAGAAGCTGTTAATGCAAATATTAGGCTTCCTCTTTGGTCTGTGAGGTGGATCAACAGCCCCCAAATCTTGCTTGTCTCTTACGTTGTGCTTTTTTTTTGTTTGGTTGAATTGATTCATAAATACATAAATATGATCCTGTTTCCTTGAAAATGTTTTTATGTCTCAGAATGGAAAGGATGATGGCACTCATTTATTCTGGGACAATTTAGGTCAATACATTTAGCTCAGTTTAAATCATTTCGGTCATGTATATCTGACAGTAACCCTACATTAAACCAAATAGATTGTAGTTCATCACTCCTTTTTTCTCTCTCTTGATCTGTTTACTGGCTTTGATCGTTTTTTATCTTTTAAATAGGTCATCTAAATATCTAAAAAATGTTATCAAGTTTTTTCCGTTTAGCTACATCAACAATGAGTCGTTTCATATGATCTGTGGGAAAGACAACCTGCCAAAAAAAATAAAAAAACAAACAGTCTTTATTGTTGAAACATATCTTTTTTCCTTGTTTTCACTCTCTCCACTGTGTTGCAGGTATGCTGCTGATGGGCTTCCTGCTGAGGAACATCCCTGTTGTAACAGATGGGGTTTACATCAACTTCAGGTGGTCGTCTTCTCTGAGAAACATTGCTCTGGCTGTCATCCTGGCCAGAGCAGGCCTGGGGTTGGATCCCAAGGTATGATTCATGTTCATAGGGAAGTTACTTTAATTGTTTAACAAATGTAGAAAGTTAAGAAATAGAAAAACTATGAATTATTAAACTCTAAAATTTTAAAAACCAGTTCTCTTACATTTACAAATTCTCTGAAATGTTGGTTCTTTCAACAACTGACTAAAAGTTATTTCCTTAATTATGGTTATTCTTGTTTTTTTTGTTTTTTTTTTCTCTGAAATAACAAACAGCAAGTTTGAGTTTCAGTGACAATTTACATTAGAAAAGCCTCATGCTTTAGCTCAAATTTCTTCGTTTGTCAAGTAATGTCACTTGTTTTCAAACAATATAGTTCCCACAATTTCGGGGACTATAAATGCTTTCTGTAGAAAATATTCACACATCATCTAAACATGTGGGTTTCTACTGCCAGGCTCTGAGGAAGCTCAAATCCATCTGTGTGCGGGTAGCAGCTGGACCCTGCTTGATTGAGGCCACCACTACAGCACTCATTTCTCACTTCCTCATGTGCTTGCCTTGGGCGTGGAGCTTCATTCTTGGGTGAATGCAACACTTCACACTCTCCATATTCATGTCTGACCTCACAGTAAATGCTGCCTGTAAAACTGGAGCACATTGCTGTGCAATGAGCTACAGCCATCTTTCTATCAACTCTACCCTGCTGCCTTTGCAGAACACCTTTCACACAGCATGATCCTGCAGCCCCTATGTTTCAGTGCTCATGAGGAGTTCAAGGTTATTTGCAGTGTCAGCTTTCTGCCACATGCTGTGTCTTTGCATGAAGTCAAGAAGATCAAGTTATTGTCTCACCTGCTCTGAAATAATGGTTATTTAAGTAAAGTATAATGATGTTTGGGGTTGAAAATTCACAAAAGTTGGTTCTTTTCTTTAGAATCACCAACTACTGGCCTGCTTGGGTCTGACATTAATACTCTTTTCTGCTGTTGAAATTGTGGTCATCCTCAAAGACTGTGAAAGTTCCTCCTAATACAGATTTCAGACTATTTTTCTTAAACATTCACAGTCTGAAAAATATTGAAGAACAAGCTGTGTGGATTTTCTCCTTCATTCACTGCAAACATCTCTTCTTTGCATTAGATTCTGTTGTTTACATGACTTTCCGGAGCAGAAAAGAAAAAAAAAACCTTTTCATTCATTACATGTTGGCAGCAGTAAAGTAAATCAATGTTGTCCTTCAGCTTTGTTCTGGGTGCAGTGTCTCCTGCTGTGGTGGTGCCCTCCATGCTCCTGCTGCAGAAGGAGGGATATGGCGTGGAACAGGGCATCCCCACCCTGCTGATGGCTGCTGGGAGCTTTGACGACATTCTCGCCATTACAGGCTTTACCACATGCCTGGGCATGGCCTTCGCCACAGGTACCCCCCTGATGTATCAAGAGTAGAATAATTCAGTCTTATGGTTTTTGAGACTAAAAGCCTGCATTTTCACACTGAGCGAAAAAAAAAAAAAAGCAAAAAGAAAAAAAAAAAGAAATGAATGCTGGTTTGCAGTTTATCAGCTGCACAGTAGGAGGTGTAAGTGTGCAAATTATTGTGACTAGAAAGTTTTAGATGTATTCATTAAAAGCCAATTCATACGTCCCAGAGTTAATTGCATATCTGAATAAAATAAAAATCCCTTGTATATATTGGTTTTGCTTCTTATGTGCTGTATTAATCCTACTATTCCCAATGTCAAAACCATGTCTTTAGGAGATTTTAGTTCTCTATAAAGGGGTTTAAACCTTTTTTTTGAAGCAACTTATTATAACGTTGTTGTTATTTTAAAATTTGCTGCTTCTTAGCAATCTTTTTTCTTCCAGGGTCCACTTGGTATAACCTCCTACGAGGTGTGCTGGAGGTTATAGGAGGGATGGTTGCTGGGATCCTCCTTGGCTTCCTTATTCAGTACTTTCCAAGTGTTGATCAGGTATGTTATCTGATGTGCTTTGCCTTTATTAAAGGAATCTTTGAGAATTTATTTAAGAGTCTATTAAAAGGTTGAATTTAACAACTTAAGCATTGTTAAAATAGGACATTTAAATTTTTCCCCACTACTTTTAATTAAAAATGAAGCATTATCAAATAAAAAAGTCTTAAAGCAGGTTACATAAAGGAGATTTAGATTTTGGTATTACTTTTGGTATATGGTGTGCTAGCTACACACTGTACAGAACGATGGCAAACCTAGGCTTTGACATCAGATAAATGCTAAATTTAAGTATGATTAATTAGTTTAGCCTTGACTTCGATAACAGAGACATAGAGGAAACATGAAAGGTTGCATATTTTGAGAGTTAATCACCTTATTAACTTTGAGGGTACCCAGCATTATCGAGCTCCATCTAATGTGGAGAAAATTTGATTTTTTTTTTTATTAATATTTATGCTTCACTGAGACTCCATGAGATTTATCTGAATCTAGTCAAACGTGAACTATTTATAACTATATTAGCACCTCACTTAAAATCTGAAACTATACCTTAGTGTATTTTTATTATTCTTACACTGCTTGACAGTGCAGCTTGTATAATTTTACAATCATATTTGCAGCTATATAGTAGAGTGAAGCACTAATGTACCTACTCTATGGTGCGTCAGAGTTTAAAATAAGCTGCTCCATGTAAATACATTCATCTGAACAAGAACAAGTAAATCTGATCTCTTATGTGATAAATACTGCCTGAATTCATTCTCCTGCTCTGTTTTTAATCTCTAACTTTCTCTATTGTAGAAGCACCTAGTGATGAAGCGTTCCTTCCTGGTGCTGGGTCTGTCTGTCTTCGCCGTGTTTGGCAGTGGTGTGGCGGGCTTCCCGGGCTCTGGGGGTCTCTGTACTCTGGTGTTAGCATTCCTGGCTGGCCTTGGCTGGGGAGCAGAAAAGGTAATAGAATATGCACACTATAGTAATTTGCAAAGCCTGCTTTACTACTCTTCGTTTGCAAGGAAACACAGCAGGAGTGTGACGTTGATGGATAAACCTGCTCAGTATTAGCTATTAATAACTGCCTTTGCTCTGTGCTTAACTTTGTTGTTTTATCCCTTCTTTCTGTCATAAAGACCCGCGTTGAGGAGGTGGTTGGGTGGGCGTGGGATGTGTTTCAGCCCCTGCTGTTTGGACTGATAGGAGCTGAGATTCGAGTCTCTCAGCTGGAGGGGCATGCAGTTGGTGAGACAGATACACAAAGCCTTCATAGTAACAGTGTCATCATAGCTAAAATTCAAATGTGACTGTATGTAAATATATTTGCGTAACCAAACAAGACAAGAGAGATGCCAGAACCCTCAAAGGTCCTGAAAAATAGTAACACCGATGTGTGGTCGGCAGTGCCGTCGCTTACATTCGGTATCTTTTTTAAAATCTTTTATATCTCCTGTTCTGTTTTTTTAGAAATCCAAATAAAATATCTGTTATGTAAGTATGAAATAATCATACTCCCTAAACGTGTAAATGTATTTTTAATTGAAAGAATAAACCTGAATGTTTTTTGTTGGATTTTTTTATATGATGACATATGAAACAAAACTTCACAGCATATTGCAAAGAGTTTTGAGATCAGAGCAGAGATTCATCCTCCAGCAGGATTAAACATACAACTGGAGCTAAAATGGAAGAGCTCATCAAGGTGTGTGGTGCTGTCAGTCTAGGCTGAGAATCTGTGGGGAAACCTCCATCTCTTTACAAAGCCGGTGTTGATATAACCCAAAAAATTTTCAAAAACTGATAAAGGCTGAAGTTAGTTCATTCTTCGATTTTATCAAACATATGAATATATTACATTTTTTTGAAAATGTGTATTTTTTCCACTGATTGAGCTTTCAGAGAATCAAAGTAACTGTTAATCAGTTTTTATTCTTAGATGTAACTGATAAACTTGCCTACTGTGTAATGCCAAACATTTTGTGTTATATTTTAAATGTTTGTTGTGGAATCATGTTATTTCACAGGCGTGTTTCACAGCAGTTTTTATCTTGTTATTAATGTTCCTTTCTTATAAAGCACTTGCTGACCTTTTATGTCTGTGAAAGGTGCTGCATAAATAAAGCTTAAAGCTTGAATTTATTTGCCCTCTATATCAAGGTCCCCTGCCAGAAGGTATGATTTGAAATCAAAGCTAGTTTTTTTTAAAAAGAAATATGCAGTTTTCTATTTTTATTATGAAACATAAGTGAAAAAAAATGATTAATTGGATCTGGTAGGAATAAAAATCGGAGTTTGGATTTTTAAGCCACATTGCCCAGATCTAGCTGAAGTATTGACTGAGTTTTTTTTTTTTTTTTTTAAAGGAAAAGCATGTATATATTAGTCTTAACAAGTATACACTACTTCGTGTTGATCTAACATATTAAATCCCAATAAAATACAGTAAACTTTGAGGTAGCAAAATGACAGAAATCGAAAGCTTCAAAGAGGAGGGAAAACCAACTGTAGCTTTTTGGTGCTGAGGTGTCCTTGTATAACTCATCTGTTTTTTACCCTCACAGGTCTGGGTATAGCCACCCTGCTCGTTGCTCTCCTGGTTAGAGTGCTCTTCACCTATGTGTGTGTGTTACGTGCGGGTTTCAGCTTAAAGGAAAAAGTCTTCATAGCTCTTGCATGGATGCCCAAAGCAACAGTTCAGGTGAGTCAGTGCAGGAACATGTCAGGAGCATCTCATTAGAAGCCTTCCTTGTTGTGTGCTTCGTGGCAGAAACACATTAAAAATACATGTGCTGACATGGTTATTTATGACCTCATGACATTAAGAGCTGTCAGTGTCGAATCACAGCTTGTCTTTGTTTCTTCCTCAGGCAGCAATAGGCTCCACGGCTTTAGACATGGCCAGGGTGAAGGGTGACGAGGAGCTGCAGAAGTACGGCATGGATGTGCTAACTGTCGCCGTGCTCTCCATCCTTCTCACGGCTCCTGTAGGGGCTCTAATTATCGGGCTCTGTGGGCCTCGCCTCCTGCAGAAACCCAAGACCTCGGCCTGTGGTGAGCGAGTCAAACCCAATTTATCATCATTTTTCTTAGGTGGGTATACTCTGGTGTTGAAAGACTCAAAGCTTGGCGACCCTGTGTAACTTCGTTTTGCATAGTGACCTTCCAGTGGTAAATATTAGTCCCCTACTTTTCATATTTCACCGTTGAAATAGCTGTGTTTGCACAAGCAGAATTTGCATAGGCTTAGATCCCTGTATCGCTTCTCATTGCATCAACATATAAATGTAAGTTGAGTTCTACCTTTATTGTTGATTTTATTCACTTTGTGATTAAAAGAAACATGAGCATCATCCACACTACCTATAAAGCCTAAGCCACCGTTTCTCCTTTTTTTTCTCTCTCTCTCAGCTACTGCAGCAGGAGCTGAAGAGAACACTGAAACTCCAGTCACCTTTGAGAGTACACTCTGACATCCTGATCTAATGAACAGGACTCCGACCTCAGTTGTCTCAGCTGTTCTTTAGCCACTGAGTGGCTCCCTTGTTGCTGACCAGTCTGTATTTATAGCAGCAGGTGGTTTCCAGGCCTCCAGCTGTGTGTGCACCGTCATGCTGTATGAACTTTATAATAGAGCTACAGCTGGGTCGAGCTTGAACTGAACATTTACAGTGGGGAGAACAAGTATTTGACACACTGTTGATTTTTCAGGTTTTTCCACTTGCAAAGCATGTAGAAGACTGTAATTTTTATCATTGGTTCTCTTCAACTGTGAGTGATGGAATCTAAAACAAAAATCCAGAAAAATACAATGTATGATTTTTAAATAATTTC
>JAUZNJ010028567.1:1764-15995 GCA_034780135.1 Jordanella pulchra | reverse complement strand
AAGGAAGGAAGGAAGGACGGAAGGACGGAAGGAGGGCAGGAAATGCAAGGGAAGAAGTAAGCAAGAACACAAAAAGGGAAGTAGCCTAATCAACTGGGATAAGTTATTAGGAAAAGACAAAATAACATGAAATTAAGGAAACGAAATGAAAGATATAAGGAATAAAAGAAGAACCAGCAGTAAAAGAAAGGACATGGAAAAAATGTGGAAACCAGAGAGAAAAATTGTGAAAAACAAAGTTAAAAATAAAAAAGGAAAGATGAAGGACAGAAAAAAGGAAAGATGCTAATTTTAGAAAGGGAGAATTTAATTAAGGACTTAAATGAACTTCCAGACCTGTTTGCTCTGCCTACAAACCCTGCTCGCCTGTGTCCCCATACTTGTATCCAGCACACGATGAGCCACTGATGATTCAGTGTAACGACAGAAAGCTCTGGTAAAACCATTACCCACTTGAAAGCTGAGTCACTGGATGTCATTAAGACTGTCTTTATGGAGTGGGAGGCTGTATTTCCCAACAGCATCCTTCAAATTCAGTCTGCCAAACA
The DNA here is from genome assembly GCA_034780135.1 of Jordanella pulchra. Classification (NCBI taxonomy): domain Eukaryota; kingdom Metazoa; phylum Chordata; class Actinopteri; order Cyprinodontiformes; family Cyprinodontidae; genus Jordanella; species Jordanella pulchra. The sequence goes on along the minus strand of JAUZNJ010028567.1, from coordinate 15,447 downwards.
GGAATACATTACCTCCACTGGATCTGGAAGGATGCTGTGTTGTTTCCTCTGACCTGACCGCTGCAAACAAAGGGACTGAATTAAAAACACAGAAAGACGAAAACGCTCACCTTCGGTTTTCCTTTCCAGGGAGTAGCTGCACGGGGATTTGGTGTCTGATGGCTTCCACAGAACCAGAGCCGTGTTGTTGTACGTCTGAGCTACTTCAGGGGTCCCAGGGCGCTTTGGAACAGCTTGATCGAAGGAGTGGAAGATTTGATTGAGGAGAAGACAAGTTAGTGTGGAACTCATCTCACATGTACATGTATGGAGTGAATTTTACTCCATTATTGTTGCAACCAAAGTACCTGATTAATTTAATACACATATTAAATAAAAAAATGCAAAAAAGTGTTTTGAGAGTAACTATGCCATTTCCTCTGATTTTTTTGTTCTTTTTTTTCAAAAATGTTCACATTTTAATTTTGGAAAAATTATTTATTTTTTCAACTTTTTTTCTCGATCTTTCAATTTCAGTTTTTATTTTTCAACTTTCTCCACAGATTGCATTTTTGTGGATTTTTTTAAAATTCAAACAAACTATTGTGCAAGAAAAAAAAACTAAGAAAGAGTTCAGAAAAAACCTCATCAGGGATTCATATGCTGTTAATTTCTTGCATCAAAGTTTTACCTCATTTCCTAATATACAATCGACATGTATAAGTTCTGTTTAACATTGCTTGTGTCTCATAGTCTGAAGCTTCTTTGATGATTATTTTTCAATTTACTCAAAAAAAAACCCTATAATAATCAAACCAAAAGATCCAATAGTGCCATTCTTCTGTAATTTCCTAAAGCACCTTTATTTCTTATGCTGACACATACTTCTGTGTAGGCAGACGATGTTTTACAGAAGCACTTTTATACAAATTAAGACTATATAGTCTACCCTTTAAAGGTGCTGCATTAATGATTATGTTTCAGGGGTTTAACAGTTCTATAACCTCGGTTGATGCAGTAAGAAGCTCTGCATTCCTTTAGGCTAAAAGGCAAACCAAATGACTTATATATTATGCAATGCAAAGGAAAATAAACTACAGAAGATCAAAGAAATACATGTATCACCCAGCGGTAACGAATCGTTGGGAGTATTAATAACTTTTATGGATGCAGGGCAGAATGAACCGTGTAGATTTCTAGGATCGTTAGAGAACTGCTCATTACGTATTTCCAGAACGAGGCCTAAACAACAGAGAGGCAGCTTTATGTCCGTGCTCATAAAGTTGATTTCACACTGAAACATGAATGGCAGTGAGCTGTTGCTTGCTGTAGAGGTGTGTTTAGGAGCGAAACCATGCAAAAAAACGTGTTTTTAGCCATGCAAGTGGCATGTTTAGGGCACATGGAGTGAAGAAGAATTTTACCTTCTGCCGCAGCCTCTACCCAGCTCTGGTGATTCTCTCTGCCTGCTCTCTAGCTCTGATCTGATCGCCTCATTTTCTCACCTGTTTATCTCAGGGATTCTCTCCCAAAACAGGTCCTGGTCAAAAGTGGTTGCAATCTATCTGACGAACTCTGCAAAATCCAGGTCTGTCACACTAAGCTGCTTAAAAGCAGCGGAGAAAGGCTTCTCTTCTTCTATTTCATGACGCATTGTTGCCCTTTGGTCGTGCAAATTGCTAGCAAAATATCAAGCGACCGACAGTATGTGGATTAGGCAAAACAATTAGCTGGAATCGAATTTGTTGTGAACACACTGTTAAGAGTAAAAATCCAGGTCAGAACTGGACCAGGAATAACAGCACCTTGCTAAGGAGGGGATGTCGTAAGTATGCGCCACCATCTTTCAAAGATAGTTAAAGGAGAGGTGTGTTTACTGATGGACAAGTGGATTGACAGAGGGACTTCCTATTTTGATCTTCCTCATTCAATCAGCTTTGTACAGCTGATGAAGACAGTGATCAATAACTGAGGGATTCATTTGACAAGCTCTTCATTGCACTGGCAGATCAGTTCTCCAAAGTGAATCCAAGTACATCTAAATATTAATGCAACTCCCAGAAAGAAAAAAGAAATATAGTCCCAACCTGTTTTTTTAGGTCATAGCCAGCCTGTTCAACAATATTTGTTAAAGGTAGTTTAAGAATATAGAATATAGCAAATCAGAGTCCCTAGCTCCTTTCCTTCACATTTCCTGGGGTCAACAGTAAAAACAATGTCATGGGAAAGGAAGTCCAGACTGCCAGCATGTGGACAGCCTTTTACCTATACGTCATATCATTATACAATGAAAACACACACTAGTGAAACGTTACACAAATGTATGAAACGGCGAAAGCTCTCAATTTTAAAAACCTAAACAAATGAGGGTTTATACATATGGAGCTAATAAGTAATGTCATGAAAAGGATTGTGAGATTCCTTTTCGCTCCATGGTGTCCGATACAAACAACCCTATGATAAGCTACAAAAACAATTCGGAGAGCAAAGCTCTCCGGTCAATAACTATTTTCCTCTCTTTAAGTCAATACCTGTATTCACAGAATATATATTCAAAAAATTCCTGGATCCAGATTATCTGGATCGTCACTAAATTTTAATCAGTTGTTGCCAGACATAATACGCACCTCTGAGAATTTAAGCAAACTCCATCTATAACTTTTTTAGTTTTTTGAAAACAGACAGACAGACAAACCCAATGCCAATGAAAACATAACCTCCTTGCTGGAGGTAATGAACTAAAGTTCTTACCGGTTATATGTGTTTAGGTTGAACCACTCTATTTTGGTCAGTTAGGTATTTTCTAGCTAACACTATGCTGTTGTTTTCTATTCAGAGCAGCCTTAGAAAGCCTCACTCATCATAGCGGTTGCTGTGTAGATATGAGCCCCTGCAACTACTATCAATAATCATCAATCCAACAGCAAAAACCAAAACATTTTATTCTAATAAGATGCTAAATATATGAAAAGTAAGTTAGCCTAACACAAAGTCAATATGTTTACATTAATATTCCTTTCAGCTGCTTTAGCATTCAAACAAATCTCTGTGTAATTAAAATTCAATAATGTAAAATGTGTCATTAGGAAAATGACTGCATGTCTTTGAAGTGTAAACGAGTGGGTTGCTCCTCTGTGAGAAAAAGCTCCCCATTTTTACAAACTCGTGTGCATTACCATTCCCAAGGTTCCAACATTGCAGGAATAAAACAAAGTTAAAAGTATTTAAGTAGCTCTGGGAAAAACTGGAATCACTTACAAGCTACAGAAACTGTACAAGAAGTTGTGATAGTAGCGATTGGGTTGGTAGCAACACATTCGTACACCCCAGCATCTTTGTAGCTGCACTTCTGAATCGTAAGGAGTTGCCTGCCGTCAGGGTGGGAGACACATTTGATCCTGCTGTCAGTCACCTCCAACGGCTTCCGGTCTGGAAAAAAAAAAACACAAAAACAAACAAACAGAAATCAGCCTCAGTGTTTGAGTGATTTTCTATTGTAAAAATTGTGTATTTAAAGTTACCCTTCATCCATGTGATTTCTGGATGTGGACTGGCAGCTGGAAGGCAACTCAAAGCCACAGCCTCCCCCTCCAGTAGGATGTGGTCCTTTAGTTTAATGTGGAACACCGGAGCAAAATCAGATGCAGAGCGGGTGAACTGCTGGCTTTTTGTCAGACCTTCCTCTTTGGGTGCGGTTGATGGTAAATCAGACTGGGAGGGAGTTTTCTCTCTCTTGCCTCTATTCAAGCCCCACCTGTCCCACCGCGACCGTCTGTCACTCTCTGAGGCTTTATCGGACTGGATGCTAGAGGCGGACTCAATTGATTCCTTGGATGTGGCAGCGCCAGTTTGTTTTGCCAACTGGTTTTCAGGGATGCCCATTCCTTTGAGTCCACGGCCTTCAGAGTGGGAATGACGATGTCGAGCAAACAGGGGTGTGCTCCTACCCTCTCCGTCTAGTTTCCTCTCTTCTGACTGACTACGGATTTTGGAGGATATTCCCGCCACTTTGTTCTCAAACTTGTGACGCATTGCTAGAACAGGGGATTCAGAGACCTTATTGAGATCCTTTTGCACAAGATCTTTTTGACTCCACTTTGCCTCTTTTGCTTTTCTCTCCTCTGAGTGACTCCTTATTTTTGCAGAGATCCCTGCTACTTTGGACTCAAACTTTCGCCTCATGGCAGAAACTGATGACTCATCAACCTTTCTGGGTTCTCCCTCCTGTGACTGTTTCCTTTCTCCAGCAGCGTTCAGATCCTTGGTATCCAGAGACTTACTGCGACCAATAGCCCATGAAACCCTCTTGTTTGTAGCAGTTTCCTTTATATTTGGTTGCTTTTCTTCTTTTTTCTCGGTAGATGTAGACCTACTCCCTCTCAATGAAAACCTCCCTATCAGACCAAGGCCTGTTTCCCTATCAACCTCTCTTAAATCTTGGACAGACTTTGATTTCTCTTGAAGTCTAGGGGAAACTATGGCAAGTGGTGCACCTCTGGGCCCAGGCCTGTAGATATCCTCCCCCCCTTCAACAGTCTTCCGACTCAACACTGGGGATTTCTCATCAGATTTGTTTCTGGTCAGTTTGCGGAGTCCCCGGGTTAGAGATGACTCACGCTTCTTGAACTTGGCCTCAAAGACCTCTTCTGAATCAATGTCTTTAATGTCCGTTCTGAGAACAGGTTGGCGAGGGATGATGGTAAGATCAGGGTTTGAAGATGAGGGACGTTCGTCCCCCTTTGCCACTTTAGCAAATACAGCTGGATGCTCAGGTAATGGAGATATATCTAAGGGATTCAAGTCGTTTGGTCTGTGTGCAGCAGTAAGGGATTTTGATTGGGCTTTGGCCAATAACTGATATGGTGCAGCAACTCTAGCCTCTTCATTCATACAGTCTTTCCTCGTTTCCTCTTCTAGAACATTTTTAGGTGTTACAACAGAGGCAGATTGTGTTTCAGATTCTGCTTTGGTCCTCTCTTTTTCTACCTTTGTATCCACATGTTCTTTCACATATATATTGTCAGTGGCTGGGAGAACAAAGCAGGATCCTGGGAAGGTTGTTGAACACTCCAGTGGTGCTTGTTCAGTGAGTGCTGACATTGAAATTGCCTCCTGAAGTTTCTTCTCTTCTATGCGAATACTGGAAGAAGGGATCTCTAGGGGGGCACCAAACTTACGGTGCGACGGCATAGGCTCTGAATCTCCCTGTGAAAAGGAGACACTTTTACGAAAAACCTTGGTCTTTGGCGTGTCTTCTCCCGAACTCTCAGAAGAGGCTGCTCTGGTAAGGGTTGATGGCCCTTCCCTGGATCTTCTTAAACTTCTCTCAAGAGACCCTGTCTGCCTTTCTTCATCAATGCCTAGAGTTTCAAACAATGGCCCGCGTAGGCCACTCATTTTTTTATCAACACTTCCCCCCCTGAGCAGCCGTTGCCTCATTAGCTCTAGTTTTAAAGCGTAGTCCTCCTGACTTAATATTTTGGCCCCTGGGCTTGAGCTGCGATTGGGCAGTTCCATAGAAACAGCCTTTTTTAGGCTCTTCTTAACTCCCTCTGTGTTCTCATTTGCATTTTGTTCTTCTGGGTCAATGTGAAGAAGCAGGGCTGAATCTGCAGAGCTGCCTCTCCTCATGGTAGCCCTCCTGGCTTTTGTCTGTAATTCATTAGACTCAGTACTCGAACCTTTCTTAAAGTCTTCTCCTCTAGTCTTTCCCACTCTCTCTCCATTTTGAGTTTCAGCCCCATATACAATGCTTTTATCCCCCTCTTCTGGAGAACTATCTGTACCCACAATATCTTTTTTTCTTGTACTACTGACATCAACAGTTGGCCCTCTGACAGTCTCATCACTTGGGATCTCATTAAGAGAGACCCTGGAGCCAGAAAAGATCATGGACAGGGGCATAGGAATAAATGGCAGCTCATCCACGTCTGCATCCGAATCTGACGAAGAAGAAGGAGGCGGGGAGTCCTCTTTCAAATGACGGGCAACAGCTATTGAAAGGTGGCTGGAGGAGTCATTCAAGAGCTCTGGGATTGACCTCATTACCATCTTTGATTTATAGTTGATAAGGGAACGCTTAAAAAGAAAAAAAAGATCTGGGGTCATTTCATGTGATGTTTTATTATAAAAAGTACGTTAATATCAGCTCCAACAGAAATGACGGAATATAAAGCCAAAAAAGTAAAGAAGTTAGTTTTTTCTGTCATTTATTTGTTTGTGATAACAATGCTTCTTGGCAAATAAGCTAATAAGCCGTTGGAAAGATATAAATGGTGCCACATTTTTAACATTAATGCATTAATAGGTAGGGCAGCAGAGGCGAGCGTGTGGGTTGTGCTCATCAAAAACTTGCCAAATCTATGAATTGAATTCTGCCAAATGTGATCAATACTCTCACAGGCAATGTTATTTAAAACACACATTTTTAACATTTTATTCATCATTACTATGAGGCCCCCAGGATATCACATGCATGAATGCTTGCTCTTTCCCTGCACTTGTGGCTTGCTATGTACGTATCGGTAGCTTCTTTCCTTCTCTTGTTTGGACCTGATAGCTTTGAGGGTGAAACCAGCCTGAGAAAGAAAATTGCCTGTGATTGGCTACCGTTCAGGAAATCCCGCCTCCTGTGACAGTGCTGTTTTGGCTAGTAACATTAGCAAAGTATCTTTGTGCTTATGGCCATTACCTTAAAGAGTTAAAAACTGGTTAAGTAAAGCTATAGTTCAATAACTTATTTTATTGCAAATATGTTCTGACAGCTGCAGAAACATGCCTTAAAAATAACACTTATCTGTTAAATGTTAAATTTTTAACTTGATATGAGCTAATCAAATGTTGGCTTCACTGTAAGTCAAACTGCTGTTAAGCATTTTTATTTTTATGTCCATTTATATTTGTAAAACTGTCAGTTAATAACAGAGATGGCTGTTGGATAAGAGGTCAGAATTTAACTCTTGAATTAGCACAATTAGCCTGAAGATGCTTTGCTAACAATATTGTCTATACTGCCTTAAGAAGCAGGATCTCCTAAAAAAAGAGCCAATCACAGGTTCTCTCAAAGTGACAAAATTTGAAATTAGAGCATTTTTGGCATCTTAGCGCTTTTGTCGCTATATTGAGCAACTTTTCAGACCCCTCTATTGCTTTTATTTTATAAAAGCGCCAGATCTAACGACTTTAATCTGTTTCGGGGGACTTTTTCTAAAACATATAAGAGTACCGAACTCTGTCCTCTTGAGCGAGTAGAACCAGCCCAGCTCTTGCTCTCCGTCTGTTTCTTTCTCTCTGTTTGCTGTTATGATTCATGCAGAGCAGGCTGCCTGCCTGCAATGTCAAAACCAGATTTCAAATACAAAGCTAATCTTCAAAGCTGTTACTGACCTCGCTCAAGGTTACAAAATAATTTATAAAATGATTTTTGTTAATAAAAATGGTGCTTTTTTAAAATTCCTTTCCCTTTCTGCTCCTCCTGTCTCTGCACTGTGAATTACTTACACTAACTGGTATGAGTTCATAAAAGCTAATACTCTTAAAATTCCAATAAGTTTTCCCTCAATCCTCCCTGAATTTCTGAATCTCCTGCAACTGGATGACATAAGATAAGCAAAACCGGTGATGACGTCATCTAGTGCCCTCTAGCCCCTTCTAGGACATCCAATAGCAACTTTTCTTGCTGAGGAGTTGACAGCACTGCATGAGTGCACAGAAACAGAGCCACACGTTAGTAGGAGAGAATCTACAGGAGCATTAAAAGCAAGAGAAGAAGAATGAACTGATGCTTGAGATATAATGGAGGCCTCATTTGATTGAATCTAAGCATATAAAACGTTTAAAAAAGGCTTTTGGGGGGTAGTTTACACGTGTGTGTTTTAACTAGAGCTGCTCGTATGATTTTTTTTATTATGCTTGTGCCTTTTTGACAGAATTCTGAGTTTATAGCAAATCCACGTTGCCAGTTCGCTGGAGGCACTGCGAATGTCAAGGCAAATCTTACTTTCTGTGATTATTTTAGGTGAGAAAAGGTCCATATTTTTAACCAGAAGAGTGATATCAGTGTCTTTTTCACAATACTGATTAATAAGCTCTTGTTGGACGCTTGTTGAACATCCTCTCATTGTTCTTACCTGCCAGCGCCTTCTAGCAATAACCTGCTTTAGCATAGCCGTGCTGATGCTCTTATTTGTAGGCGCCTACAAGGTAAAAACAGCGTTAGGGTTTGTCGTTGACATCAGTTAAGGTATAAATAAATCTTCGAATGATGGCAATTTTAGACTGGTATATTTTTACTTTCAAACAGCGGCTCACCTTGAACCAAGGATGACGAAGGCACTCTATGGCATTTGGCCTCCTGATAGAGGAGAGGAGATTATATATAAAACATTGCAAAAGTATTTATACTTTCTTAAACTTTTCCCCATTTTACAAACTTTGGGTTAGTAAGTCAAAACAAAGGATTTAGCGCTGTTACAGAAACAATTATAGCTTCAGGTATCTTTATAAATAGAAATCTTAAAGTGTGGCTGGTTGGTTTGGAGATTGACTGGGCTTACATACAGTATAGTCAGGTGCAAATGCCCAACCAATAAAAATTAAAACAACTGCAAGTACAAGAATGAGGCTAAAAAATACATTAGGCTAGAATACATAAAAAATAGTCTGACACAACAATTCAAACACAGAGAGAGAAAGGGAAAAGAAAAGAACGCTGAAAACAATGATATATACAACCACAGAAAATAGAGAGCAGAAAGTAAAAATAAATTGCAAAGAAACGTATAACTGATGTGTGGTAGCACATGTTGTTGCTATCTTGACTTCTAGTTATTTTTGCTGCTAGCAGAATTATTTTAACCCATTATTGGTTAAAGAAAGCTGTTTATGAAACATAAACAGCTTTTTTTTATTATTTGAAAAAAAAATGCAGAACTGACACTTTAAAAACGTTTTTACCAAAAAATTGTTTTCTGGATTTAACTGCCATTCTCTTAGACTGAAATTTAGCTATTTTTGTATTTTATTTTTCTCTATTTTTATTTTGAAATTTGATTTTTTTCAAAATTATGAGTTTTAAGAATTGCAAAAAAAAAAATAAAAATCATCTTCCAGATCCATTCTCTCCACTTCTAGGAGCGGGCTTTCCTCTGGAGGGAGGAGGAGGCACATTTCAATTAGTCTGCTAATACGTTCGCAACAAGATTTTTTTGGTCAAAAGTAAGCATTGACTACCTACTTCAAACTCAATACAAATGCTTTCTGTAAGGAAATAAAAAGCAAAAATAATAAAAGCAGAAATAATACAATAAAATCAAATCTAAAACAGCAAAGTTTCTCCTCAAATCAGTTTTTGATTGAAAGATTTGGTAAATTTTCACTTCTGGATTGCATTTTTTTTTTACATACACAAAACAATTTCTTTCTTCGCAACAATATTTGAACAAAATTCACTCCATAAATCTTTTCAGTGCCTGCATTTTGGTTGTTAGCTTAATTTATGTGTTTACAGCATGTTTGACCTTTCCTTGAGTGCATCCCTTTGCATTTGTTTGCTGTATTTGTTTCTAACTCTAATTTGTTGTCTTTTTTAACCTAATTTATGTCTTTGCAGTACTTTTTATATGCATTGCGCCTTTATGTGTTTGCATTGGGTGTACACCTCTGCCCTCATTTCTGTTTTTCTTTTATATCTTACTATTTCTTTCTTTATTGATTGTTCTGTGTTTAGGTATAGCTAACTCTTAGCTAAATAAAGCATCCCACAGCATGATGCTGCCACCAGTAGCTATGCAGACCAAGGACTGGAGCTATATATTCACAATGAAACACAGGTGGACTCAATTTAAAGGCAAACGGTTCTACATTGTATTTCAGACTATATGAATATAAATGCAAATTACATTTTTGATTTTACAACACAGATAAACCACTGACTTCCTGTAGCGGTTCAAATTCGGTTAACAGATGCTCACAGCCTGTCCACCACCAGAAGCTTGATGACGAATCCCTTTGCCTCCTTGCAAAGGTCTGAAAACATGCCCTCCTCGAATGCCACGTTGTAGTTCCTGATGTTCAGCGCGGTGGATCTGTCGTTCTCGCCAGCAAAAGGAGACACTCCGGTGAGACTGGAATACAAACATATTAGTGATCGTTTATGTTCAGTTTGATGCATCCCAGGACAAAATGTTTGACCGTAATCTCTGCAGCCTACCAGAGATAAGTGATGACACCGACAGGCCTGTGGAAAGCAGGAAGTAGATTACAACATGCTAATCAATGGCTTCCAGTGGAATGAGGAGTGGACTTAGAGGCAGGGGGCAGGGCTTACCATATGTCTGTCGCCGTGGAAATTGGAGTTTGGTTAACGACCTCTGGAGCAACATACTCTGGCGTACCATATTTGCTGTAATACTCCTCTGAAGTTTCCAACTTCATGGCATTTCCAAAGTCACAAATACGGATTTGGTCACTTCCTGGACTTGCCATTAAAATATTTTCTGGCTAAAGGGGACATTAGTGGAATTAGCTAACCTCCAAGGAATAAACGCTGATTATCGTAGGAAAGCACTGATACCTTTACGTCGAGGTGAGCTATGTGTTTTTGATGAAGATACCGAAGTCCTTCCAGGATCTGCTGAACGCAGCTGCGAATCTGCATGATAAGAGATGATAAACAAAAAACGATTAAGCGTAAAGTTACGTAACGCGGCTGCGGAGCGTCGAGCCTAGAAACACGCACCAGCTTCTCTGTAACTGTTGTTTTCTTGGCCATCCTGTCCAGCATTTCTTCGTGACATCTTCACAAAACAGCTGAGGAAAAAAAAAAACCCTGAACTGAGAGTCGACTTTATGATTGGAGCGGTTGGTGCGGGAGAGATGGATTACAAATGAGCAGAACTCCCACGCGTGCTATCTATTGCTAATTCCACCCAGCAGCCGTGAGTCAGAGGAGAGAAGCTGCTTCATTTATGCCCCCCCACAACAAAAGCAGCTGCAGAATACAACAGAATCAGTGGTTCTGTTTCCTTTCTGTCTAGAAATATCAACATTTTCTGTCTAAATGGACTTGAGAAATAAAAAGTGAAAGGATACAGCTCCGTGATGAGGACCACAACATTTTTCTTCTCGAAAGCATCATGGAAGTAAAGAATCTGGTTGTTTTCCAGCTCAGCCAGCAGATCCATCTCCCTGAGGGCCACAACTTTCCTTTTTCCTCGGGCAGAGATGAATTTAGCAGCAAAATCGGTCTTCTCCTTTTTTAGCGTCACCCTTTTCACATAGGAGAAGGACCCCCTGGTTCAACGGGCAAACAGGAAAGCATCATTACTGCAACAATTTGAATGGATATTTATAAATAGCATCGAATCATGTGTATCTCTACCCCTTTTACACAAAAAAGCGCATTTTTTCTTTTCATGCTCATGTTAATGCAACGTTTCGATGACTGTGTCAGCCCCCAAGCATGCAAGCACCCTGGGCAAGAGCCGATTACCCAACTTAAGACACAAATTCAACTAAGTCATGAAACCACAAAAATGGTACGAGAACTGTCAAAGAAATACAAATATACACACATATATACAAATCATCCATTTACGAGAACAAATCAACAACACCCAATGAAGCTAGGTAACAGCTAGTAACAGTTTCTTGGACTCAGTTAGCTAACAACTCGGCAGTTTTTTTGCTAAACTAACTGCTGTTTTTTTGCACTTATGGTGAAGACTATCAGTATATTCAGTCTGATTAAAACCGTGTCACTTTGGGATTTCTGTATCATCACTTAAAACAGACTTCGATCATGAGAGCTGGAAATATGGGGTAAGATAACGGTCAATAAAAATGTAGGCGTAAGTGTCTGAATGTTTAACACGGTACATTTTCAATACAGTAATTTTTGTACACAGGAAATAGAATTCAATTTAAGATTTGCTTTTATTTCTTGCCGTGAACACTATTCCCAGAACGTTTTTTTTTTGCAACAACAATGGGACAAAATTCACTCCATACATGTAGAGAATGCTGTGTCTAGTTTGACATTTTGTGTTTTGTAATAAATCCATTTGAAATTTGTTGGCCTTTATCTTTCCTCTGTTTTGTCTTTTTCCAAAGGCTACAGCGCTCTCTGTGAAAGCTCATCTCCACCGAGACGAACCCAAACAAATCCTCTGCCAGCTAATGCTTTCCCTCCACTCGGGATGGTGACTCATCCCTGTTTCTGTCTGCTGTTGTTAAGCAGGTTCAAACCCATCCCCTCCCACCCCATCATACCACCCCCACCCCTTTAGGCCGACCCTGAGCGCTCCGGCGACCATTAACGTCAGCTCTCTCGCTGTGTCTGAGGCGAGCAGCGGTGCCTCCGCTCACCTCCCTATCTCTTTGTGAATGTCGTAATAATCCGTCAAACGCCTCATCGTCCTCAGAATCCTCCCCTGGTCCTCCGCTGGCTCGGCTGCCACCGCTCGCTCTGCATGAAGCACAGACACAGGCGTTTATAGCGGTGTGTGCGGCTGTGACAGATGGCTGCAGAACACCTCATGGTTTCTGCCATATGGGGCAGATTTACAGCGAAATATCCAACAACAACGAGCTGCAGCAGCACAGTTATGGAGTGGATGTTGTTTCATTATTAAGGCAAATAAAGAACATGTTTTTAAATGGAAATTTAGAAAAAGAAACATTTCTTCTTATTTTAAGAGTAAATTTGCTGTTTTCTATGATTTTTTTTATATTTCATTTTTTTCAAATGTTTTTTTTTTCTGTAGGATTGTCCCACATTTTTCAGATTATATTTTAATAATTGCAGTCTTTTCAAATTTCATTTTAGTAAATGAAAGATTTTGAAAAAAAAAGATGTTTTGTAGATGAAAATTTCAAAGAATTGCACTTCAAAAATTAAACCTAGAAGAACTTCTGGATTCTTCTTGACTTCTGAAATTGTATCTTCTATGATTTCTTTGTACATTTTTCTGTCGTTTTTTTTTGCTTTCAGTTTATTCAAACTTTTTTCAAATATTAGTTATGACTGGAAAAAAATAAAGTCAGATTTTACATTTACATTTTTTTTGTAATTTCTATTTTCCGACTGACTTTTACGAGTTGCAGTCTCTCAAATTGGGTATTTTTGAAAGGAACTTTGAAAAAATGTAATCAAAAAATGAAACAGAAAAACTTGTTTTGAAAGTAATTTTTCTGATTTTTTCCAATGTATTTAGTATAAATAAATAAAAAATTCTGAAAAAGAAACAAGTTTTGTAAATGAAAAATTTAAAAAGGAAGGATCCAAAAACTTCTTATTTGAAAAAAGGTTCTAAGAGTCACTTTAATGTTTTTCTGATTTTTCTTTTGCTTTTTGCTTTTTTTCTAATGCTAGTTAATTCTAACTTTTTTTATTTCTCAAATAAAAAGAAATAAAATGTTACCTTAACATAAATAATTAAATTGTAATTTTTCAAATTCTCTTTTCACACTGAGTTTTACGAGTCGCGTTGTTTCAAACTGAATATTTGTGATGGAAGCTGTGAAAAAAAGAAATCCAGCAATGAAACTGTAAAACGTCTAAAGCAACAGAAATGTGCTGTTTTCTCACATTTTTTTATTTTCATATTTTATGTTTTTAAATATTTTTTATTTTTATTTTATGTTTTCAAGTTTAACTTTTTTTCAAAATTTTTTTAAAATGTTCCTAATCGAGTTTAAGGAATT
>JAUZNJ010028566.1:0-15995 GCA_034780135.1 Jordanella pulchra | reverse complement strand
AGGAACAGGTGCGGCTGGTGAGTGAGGCAGAGACAGCAGGTGGGAGTAATCAGCCCATCAGTGCAGGATCATGACAATTGTGCTATACAAATAAACGTGCTTTGGCAGTAAAAGCAATGATGGGTGAGATTTGTTGGTCAGGTCAGATTAAAAAAAACATTATGGCTTAAAGGGTGCATCCACTATCTCTAGATTTATTTCTCAGGTGGTATGATATGTTTTTTGTCAGTTTATGCATGTGTGTCTGCATTATAGTTTGGATATTTAGATGTCAGATGCTCTGTATACGCTCTAGCTGACCCACTGTTGTGTCCTCTGAAATGTTTCCTTCATTCAAACAGGCTAACAGTGAAGGCTAAATGGAAAAAGCTAGCTAAAACTTCTTCTTTCTCTGCATGTTAAGGAGTTTATACCTCCCAACGTCAGTATTATTACAGTTGTAAAGCTCTTTTCCTTTCCCTTCTTTTATGCCTCTCTTAGTTTTTCTTAAAGATTTTCTAAAGCTTTTGCATAGTTTAATGAATTTGACCTTTTGTATCTGCTTGTATTACATGAGGCAAGTGAGGCTTTTTTTTGGCCCACTCTGTTATGCAGTGACAGCCAGAACACAAAACCATCTATTTTTGGAAAGCTCACTGAATTCATTAAGAAACATTGAAGTCATACTTGAAAAGCACATGGAAACACTTAAGCAAAAGTATTATTACAGTTGAGCCGTAAAACAAATGACAGACACAGTAAACAGCTGCAGACAGTGACAATTTTCTTTAGTTTTATAGCTTGTATTACAGCTAAGCTGATTGCTGTAGAAGCATGAGTGCACTTTTTAACTAACCCAGCCCTTGTTTTGCAATGATACCATAGTAACTGACCCTATGTAAGTGCTGGAAAATATAAAATGTTAAACTACTTCAATTTACTGTTTTTAATCTTAGCAGAGGTGGGAACAAATCATTGTTTTGAAGTCTAAAGTAAGTTTTGAGTCTTTATTCTCAAGTACCCTGTTAAGATAATTGTAAAGTCTAGTCCCTAAAAAAGTAATCTAACACCTACTGCTTTTTATGTGTTCTCAAATATCAAACAAACTTTTTAGTTGTTCCTTCTTCATCTGTGATTCTATCCTTATGTGTTTAACTGTTTTTTAATGCTTTGTCGTTTGGCTCCCACACACAAATACCTACAGAGTGTGGAAAAGCAGAGTTACATTCTATGAGGATGAGGGAAGTTTAAAAATTGTACAAACTTTTTAAAATAAAATTCAATTCAAAAATACCATTTTTATCCCAAAAGGAAATTAAATGTTGTAGTAACTCATATTTTGTTTTCGCTTAACCAATTGTTGTAGGAGTTGATGGTTGTATGCAAGAAGGATCTTCTTCATTGGTTTGTCTTGCGCCAGATCTGGAGAAGCATTTTACTGCTGTTGTTTTAAAAAAAAACTTTTTAAAAGTAAAAGAAAACTGTTTAAAAAGCTCACTTTCAAACCTTTGCTTTAAGGTAAAATAACGAACCATCTGAAGTAAACGGGTTAAGTCCAGTTTTTTCCTCAATTCCGGTCTTTGGGGTTTGATGTTCTGAATCTTTTACGTGTGTCCTTGCTTCAACACACCTGAGTCCAATAATAAGGTTATCTGCAGGACTGTGGAAAACTTGGTTGCTTCCTCATATTACATACCAGTGAGGACACTCAATCCAGAGTGGAAGTATGTCAGCGATCACCACAAGTCTGAGTATTCACCCTTAATCATGGTGCATGGCTGTTCTAATTATATTTACCAGATATTTTGTCACAGCTGAAATTTAATGGCATCATGGCAGCGTTTTGCTTTGCTGCTGCAGGAAATTTAAAACAAGGTAAAAAGCTGAAATTGCCAACAGCAGGATTCTGTACACAACTTTCCTTCCATTGTCCAAGGCCTAAAGTGCTCCTTCGATTATATTTCTCAGTGTTGTGCAAATCTTTAAAAACTAAAATCTCAGATTGAACAAACTTCCAAAATCCAATGAGTTATTAGTCTCAGCTGCCTTGTATAATAATCTTTAATACATGGAAACATTTATCGCTATAAAGAGTCACCAACCCTTCAGTCAATGGCTGCCAGTGAACCTATTTTAAGAACCTATGACTATTTTTAAGCTATACTCTATGTTCCTTCAACTATTTCTAAACATGCTCCAATGTGGGGAAAGTAGACCTGAAGGATGATAATTCAAAGGCTTTTAGCAGCACTGGTTAATTTACTGTGGAAGACATGAACCAGTACAACTTCCAGACTGAAAGGATTAAGAGGGCTCATACAAGGAATGTATGAACACTTTATCACACAGAGCTTTGGTTGACAAACACAAATACTCATCTGAAAATGTGCAGGTGCTGAACTTAAGCTAAGAAGCAATACTGTCATGGTCTAAAACTTAAAAAGACTATTTTAAAGACCTCATGTCATTGATCTAAGCACTAATTAGTAGGATATAAAGCTTACAAGAGAATTTGGTTCAGTGGGAGAAAATGTAAGAAATCAAGTAAGTTTTATGCTAAAATAATTGTATTTAAATGTCTAACTTATTGCATATCAATAAATAACTGTGCCATCAAAAGATTCAATTAAAATAATAGATTTTAAAGATTATTTAGATTTATGACTGGGGGCGGAAAATATTGTCAGACATGTATCCCTCGATTTTAAAGACTCTGGCTCAGATCTGATTAAAACCAAATACTCTGCTTCTTTAGACAAATAAAACACATGAAAACAAAATGGTTTGTTTATTTTTTGTTTGTTTTGCATTTTGTAATTGAAAGTAATGCCGGAGCACTTCATTTGTATTTGTATTGTATACTTAAAAAGAATTTAGCCCCTAAAAAATGTCCTGCTTTTATTCAGAGATTATTTTAAGGAAAAGGAGCGAGATGT
Source organism: Jordanella pulchra (assembly GCA_034780135.1). NCBI lineage: Eukaryota > Metazoa > Chordata > Actinopteri > Cyprinodontiformes > Cyprinodontidae > Jordanella > Jordanella pulchra. Next base: position 13,080 of record JAUZNJ010028566.1, on the reverse strand, counting down.
ATGAACAGTTATAAAACTGTATATTTTTGTTGTCAGGTTCAATTCAAAGAATAAGTTCGAACTAAAACTAAAAGATTGTTCAACATCAATTAAGTTTAAAAAAATATTTAAGGACACATTGTAAAATCCTATATTGAGACTGAAGGTTTGTTGTAACCATGAAATGATGATGAATATTATGTTAGTACCGTCTGGATGGATATTTGAATTTATTTGAAAATTCTGCTTTAGCTTATACTACACTAAAGAGTTTGGTTTGTAAGAATGTGATTTACAGCATTGCAATCCCTTGATTTTGTTCAATTTACAATGTTTTGAGGGGTGAGGGAAATAAGATTAGGCTTTAGCCTTTTCAGACATTTAGGTTTGGTTGTTTCTCAATGTTTTACAATGTCTGAATAAATTAAAATAAACACAAGACAATAAACTTAAAGTTTTAATGAAACATGCTTCGTGAACAGGACCTAAAATATCTTTTAAAATAAATATAAACTGACATTTTTTCATTAGTACATTTACATTAGGCTTCTTGTGTTCATATTGACATACAAAGAAAAGTTATTTGTTCTATTCAAACATCCTCTGGGTCAGAAGTCCTCTACCTGAAAACAAGTTATAAGGCAACTCCACCACACTGAGATGAGAAACACTGTCTTTTACTTCATGGCATCCCTGTTGTTCAAGCAGGGCTCCTTAAAGGGCTCTAGATAATTTGCTAAAGTATGGATCATTTATCATTCCTGGATTTTTCTCAGACATCTCCGCCATGGCTGCATTACCAAAAAAGGTGTTGCTTGGGGAACAAAACCAACCACATAGATTTCAAAGGAAATAGTTCAGCGATATCGGGTTTTATTTCCAGAAAGAAAGAGAAATACTTATCAGACAAGAGTAAGAAAGACATATTGAAGAGAATCTGAATAAACTTTAAGACTCTGTTTTTACATTTGCAGCATAAAACAAATTTATTGCTGAGGCAGGCGAAGTAAAGTCATTTGTGTGGTTTTGATTTATATGTTTTGATGAAATACTTTTTTTTACAACCAGGATGCCTTACTGTTTCAAATGGAAACGTGGAAACAAAAGGGTGATCTCCTGTGTTTATACCATAAGAAAAAAGACCCCCAACACACACCCACACACCCACACACACACCCCTGCACACCCACACACACACCCCTGCACACCCACCCTTGCACACATCCTTGATGGGAATTTCCATTGACTTCAATTAATTTCTATGACCTAATCCTGACCTTTATCAAAACCCTGACATTACCAACACATACCTAAGCCTAAATCTCTCCTAAACTCGTACCTTATTCCAAACCTAACCCCCACCCCAAGAAGAGAGCTGCTCCTTTTAGGGACCAGTCATTGGTGCCCAGAAGTAACTATAAGTCCACAAAATGTAGCATATTTGTGTGAAATTGTCCCTACTTGGTAAAAATAACCACATAAATAAACACATACAGATGCACACACTCTTCCCTTTTATCAGTAATCCATTAGACCTGTGGAAAATGGGACACAAACAACTGGTTTATAACCAACCTTCTGTTCCTACTTAAATTTAGAAGCTAGTCAATCATTCGATGTCACAAAGTGGTTGCTAACATCAGTCCTCTTGGACTTTAGTTGTTGTTCATGTAAATATAACCTCTTATACACTCGTAGTTGTGAGAAAAAAAACATTGTAAACATTTAAGAGTGCATAAAATTTAACTTAACTTGTAGAGAGTGCTTAGGGAACTGATCAGGAACTAACTGATACTTACTGGGGAACATCCCGCCCAGCCGTATTATGGGACTACTGGTTAATTGCCTGGGAAACACAGAGTATACAAGCTACAAGTATTGGATAGTTTCACTTTACTTTAGGGCACATGAATGCATTATATAATGGTCAGAAACTGAGTAGGTAATTATTAGATCCTAGTAACTATTTGGAATGAAGCTTGACTCAAAAAAGTAAATGAAATAGTAGCTACACAAATATTTGTTACTCTGTAAAGCATTGTTTCATCAGCTGTGATTTCACAGGTTTAGGGTTTATTTCGAGAACCAACACTGAGGATTTCTACTCTAATTGTGCTGTAACAAACCAGTAGTCCCCTAATAAGTACTGGTTAACTACACTTTAGTTCCTAATTCGTAGCTGTTTGTTTCCTTGGTAGCTATAAATTAGTTCTTCATTAATGCAAACAGATAATTCTGCACATATGTAGAAAACATTGACCACAACTTCCATTCAAAATATGAGTTTATTAACGAAAATCATTCAGCTCCAAGTCAAACATATTTCAGTTTAATACTCCTAACTACAAACTAGTAAAACTCAGCTAAAACTAAGCTACTATGAACTAAAAAGAAGAAGAAAAAAAACATGGTTGAAAACCATAATCAATGAAATGATATAACAGTTTAACATGGATTTTATGTTTGAGAACCAAAGTTTATCTTGAAGAATTTGGAATGTGATCAAATTAGCTTTTGGCTAATTTAGAGCAATGGGAATGTTTTCAAACCAATTCACAATGCAAATCCATGAGATGAATAAAACATTATTCGGCCAAATAGTGTTTTATTAAATGGTTTGCTTAATCAGACAGCAATAACCTTTAGTTCACAGGTGTCAATCATCAAGTGAGTCTAGTCTTAACCTGATGACTTGATGGGATGAATGGAGTCTGGTGCTACAGCTTGGGTGGAAAGAAACCCAGCAGCCACACGGACCTTTCTGGAACCAATGTGACACTCCTGCTTTGGGTGATTGATTCTCAATCTTCTTTGAATGTATTAGCAGTTAGCAGAAATGAGGATTCCATTAAATGATTATTGGTCAGAATTTGGTGATCAAAATGTAATGAGCAAATAGCAAAACACACGAAACGATGTTATATCAGTGTTTAAACCCTTTGTGAAATAAAGTTTGTTTTAACTTTATAACAGCACAAAACATGTCACTGTAGCATGGCCCATCTTGTTAGCTTGTCTTTACTTAACAGTAAACACAATAAATGATCAAAATCATCAAAAACCTTTTGTTTTAGTTAGAATCTCTGTCCCTAACTCCTTATGCCAGATCCTGTACCACTGTCCAAGTGTTTCTCCAAGAGTTTGCATTTAGGATGGCATGATCACAGCTCAGGGGGGCTCCCTTTGTTCAATGTGCCCCACATCCAGGGGAGCTCTATCGTCCTCCATCCTGTCCATCTCTCCAACCATCAAAGGTTTCTGGAACTCAAGAAGAGATGTTGCAAACTGACTGTTTGCAGAAGTTCAGTTCTGAAATGTTAACCATCATGACTTAGCTGCAGGTCCATGAGGTCTCTGGGGCTGGTTTCATGTTGCTGATCTTTTCACCAAAGAGGAGGAACTGTGTGCTTCTTGGCCTTTTGTACCATCACACAGTAGGGGGGTGAAGCAGAGCACACCTCACTCTGCTGGAGGTGTCCTGTAGAGTCAGCTGGGGGAAAGGACTGGAGAAGAGGGGCTTCGGCAAATGTCCAGCAACACTGGAGACACTCTGCACCCTTTTCCAAGTGCACTTGCTCAAGATGAAACATGGACATTTACCTTCTATGTCCAAAGTTTTCCATCATGGTTTTAGGGCACTACAGTCTGCTAGTTGTTTGCATCACCTAAACATGGAAAACAGGGATTCTATAGAATGACTTGTAGTTCTATTTTATACCTTGAAAGCTGAACAAGGTTGTTGGCATTAACCTTGCTGGGTTTACCAGATTCACCAGGGATGTAAACATATGGCAAATACCAACACCTCCACCAGAAGCTACATCTGGGTGACGGTCACTTTAAGTGGTACTTTCAGTGGTACAGCCTATTTGTGACCCATTTCAAGGACCTGCTGCCCTGCACTAGGGGATGAATCACCTGGACACTAGAGGTAAGGTGAGACAGCATTCTGGAGCTCAGACAGGAGTAGTCAGAAATCAGGACGAGAGCACCAGCAGACAGAGCACACAATCTGGGACAAGGAAACCCTCTTTGGAGCTAAGGACCACAGCAGGAGATTGGAGCAGGACAGTTATAGATCAGAAAAGCCAGGCAGCCAGAAAACCAAAGCAGGGGAGGTGCACTGCATGGCTAATGTCTGTGTTGGAGGTAGCACATTGAAAAAGTCCATTAAAGGCAGAATTAAAACACTTTTTTAAAACCGACCCACAAACCATTCCTCACCTTATTCTTTTTATCTATGTTCCACTTATATCAAAACAAGCTTGTGTCTTTCAGTGTAGATCACAGCTACATCTAGTCCCAGAGTGGAATTCCAGACACAAAAGTTAACATAAGTTCAGATTTTTTAACAGCTGCAAATTTTCCACTTCACAGGCCATTCTTCTGGCTAGAAGCGTCACCTTCGCCTTGCTGTGGTCCACAGTGCCCCGAAGCTGCCCCCTACATAGGAATAACATGGAAATCCCTGCTACTGCTATGAAGTTTGCATTCGGTGTGAATGCACTTTAAAGAGGCATCACAGAGTTTTCTAATGAAGCTGCCACTTGTCGCCAAAACTCTTCTACTTGTTCTTGTGGCTCGCAGTTGTACTTGACAAGGTTTTTATTTACTTTTTTCACCTTACCTGGAGTTGCCATTGGTGTCTGAGTTGAGCTGGATGCCGGTTGCTTCCGAATATCCACACAACCCATCTTGAATATAATGCTGCAATTGTTTGCTGGATTGGACCCATTTAACATGGACGTGCTCGATGTCACATCCACAGAACAGAGCGGGAACTTTAGACTCATTCAGGGAAAATAGGCTACAGGGTTATAGATGCATTGGTGCAGAACCAGTGAGGTGTCTGATCATCAAACAACGTTTTAGTCAAAGGGTCCGTTTCTGCTGTCAAGGCAACTGTATCAGGTTTATTGTTTTCCTTTGTTGTTGTTTGGTTTAAGGTGACAGTAGTTACATTTTATTTCATTTTAAACATTAAGTTTAAATGTGTGACAATATTAGTAAATATCTATTGATGCTCAATAGCTTCGGTACATTGAAATGTAAGAGGGGACTTTTTATTTCGTTCCACGGACCATGTGCTGCCCAGAGAAACATTTGCTGGCGCACTTAGAGCCACATGGGGCGTTCAAGCTGAAGAAGCTCATTGTAAGAAATTAAGCATTACTCCTCTGGAGTCAATGCGGTTAATGAGGTACGGGTTTGTTTATTTGTATCTTTTATTTATGTAAATACTCAATTTATCGGAACTGATATGGGTTAGTGTTACTTTTTTAGTGTTGACAGTATTTTTGGGGACTTGTAAGATGTGTTCACAATAAATGGCTGTTGAAACAGAGAACTGCAGTAAGCCTTGATTAAACTTGAGAGGAGTAACAGGGTCAAATAAAAAGGTTATTGTAAATAGATTTTTCAGTACAAACTTATAAACTGTCTCTGAAAAAATAACATTACAGTTAGACACTGTCTCTTCATGAAACTGTTGCAGAGCTAAAGAGCTTATTCATAGTAGCACCTACACAGACTCTTCCTTTCAGCTGCTGTTGAACTTCATCATCTTCACTGCTCCCAACAGGCCCAGTATGTGTTTACTAATATGCTGCTGGTTGAACAGGTTTTTGATTTGACCTGGAAATAATTTGCATTCTTCAAATACCCTTATTCTGTATCTTACAGATGTTTAGGGACACAGATATACTGTAGAACTATAAAGTTTATTATCCTGAAGTGGATGTGGGGTTTTTGATTGTTTTTTTTTCATGTATATGGCACAGTTTTTTCTTGTTTTAGTTTTTTCTCCGTCTCCAACTTGTACTGCTGTTATCTGCTGCTGTACAGCTAAACTTTTACTTTTTTGGTCTTCTCAAACTCAGCTTTGTAAGATTTTCACTGTTCCCACTCTGGGACAAAAAAGGCCTATTTTATCTTGTTTTCCCCAATATCCACAAATAACAGAGTACCAGATAAAAAATATTTAGCCCTTTATACAAGTTTGGTGTGTTTATACTTTATTTTAAACAGCTGGATAGATGTATACATAGTATACAGTACAAATCACAAGTAATAAAAATGACATCATATGTACATGAGGGAAAAGCAACTCTGCCACTCTTACAAGATGGTCTACCTGGTCCTTCTCAAGCAAATGACAAGATGATAGGAATTATTTGCAAAAGTACAAACGCAAAGAACACCAGGTTCTAATAAAACAGGAAACAGGAGTGTAAAGTTAAACACATTTTGTTTTTGCAATCTTCAACTCAAAGAATATAGATAATTGTACAACAAAGTAAAAATAAATTTCACATTGAAATGGTTTGTCAAAAAACAAAATTCACTTTGTTCTTGTACACAAAAGCAACTAAAAACATCAGACTTCAACTGAGCAAAAGACAATGATAAGATAGATGGATGGACAACCGCAAACAGCTGATTTTGTCTTTGTGAAATATGCTTTGACAAAAGGCATTAATATAACAGAAAAAAGCATCTGCAGAAAAGGCTGAGATAACATGATGTCCAATACCTTTGATGAGGAGTCATTCTGACGCTACATGAGGTCAGAGAGAAGGTACACCCCGGAAAGATCGTAGTGTGACCAGAAATATTCATTATTGTCATGTTAAACCACAAGCCATTGAGACGATGTTGACCTTTCACTTAAAGGACAGATTTTCTCTTATCGACAGTATAAACTTTGATTGCAACTAAAAACTGTCAGCACTTTTATCACTGGGTATCTTATGATATTTAAAATCCACAACATTTTTGTCAGAGTGAAATCTGTCAGGCAAAGCAGTCTGACTGCTCTATCAGTTTAGGCTGTAGAGAGCGCTACACACTATAAGATCACTACAAAGTGGCTTCATCAGGTTTTAGATTCAGTAAAAAAAAAACAAACTCAGATTCTCACCATTGTTAATGTGATTATAAGTCATTATAAATGCACCTCCTTTTCTAAAAGTGCATAAAGTTACTCCAGAGACGGATCAAACTAAGGATTCCTCTGAAAGAAGTTTTTATTTCATTAGGTCGGAGAGACCACTCTTATTTATGTATATTTTTCCTCTGCATATCTTGAGCATGTGCCAAGAATCTCTTAGAAAACTTTTCCAATCTGGTTGACGTCAGAAATGAACCAGCAGCATGTGGTGGTTCAAAATAAGTCTTCAGTTCATTGTAGAAGTTTGTCTGTTTTTCAAAGTTATAAATGGCTCATAAATCCCTTTCCCGTCCTTCTGACTGACCTCAAGGAGCTGTAATAACCCACTGCCTCCAGGAAGCACTTTGCTTACCGTACGTTACCTGCCCAGTAAACATGCCCACTTCCTCAATCAGTGAGGCACAATTGAATACTCCTTAGTTCACAGTGGCATATTTTAGCATTAATATGCCTACCGTTGAATTGGGATGGCCTAAAAAGCATAATATAAAACTGAAAGAAGCAAACCTAACAAATCAGCTCCAGATGGAAATATAAAGTGCTGCAAGGTGAAAACTGAGTTACTGTAACTGTGATCATTGACATTTTTGGTTCAACATAAACAGGCCTAAATTGAAATCGACCAGATTATTGCTCAAGTACTTTTAAAACCACATTTTGGGAAAATATTTGTTGGGTCATTTTGTTGGTTTTTTGGACTCTAAACATACCGAGCAGCTATTTATGTATTAGAAATATTTCTATAATGTGATAAATTTTGCTATCTTATTGATTAAGGCCATGCTTCAGAATCAGGAGGTCATTTTTGGGGAGGTCTCACTCTCTCTCTTTGATCAAGGCTGGCTGTGGTCATTGAAGGCAGATTAGTGGTTGAAAAAAGTGTCTTCTGATAGTTTGTATTAGGATAGGGTTTTGTAAACATTTGAATCTGATATTTTCCTGCTTTCCTGTGATTCAGACCCTTAATTGAACTTAGTTTGATAAACACTCCTTTATTTCCCAAGTTGTTTGTTAGAAGATGGTTTAGTGTGAAATTGGACCTGCACTTATTGTACTAAAAAGGGATTGAGTCAAACAGCTGCCAGCTGTGGATCAACAAAATATCTTAAAACAACAACAAAAAACATGGTTCCCAGGAAGGCATGACAAAAACAGCTGAGGTCTGATCCGATACTTTTCTATTACTCTCAACCACAGCATAATGAATTAAGTAATATCAAGCCTCCACTTTAACTTGGAAAAGATGAAGATACTTAATATTTCAAACGTTTACAGCAAAGGATTTGTGTCTATCAACATTCACTGGGAAATAAGCCTTTACTCTATGGAGGCCTCTCTACAGCATAGAATTCAAATATATATTCACACTTTGGTGCAAATATTCTACAGCAAAAGCAAAACAAAGGCCTTGGATCAGTACAACTATTCATCAGTGTTAAGATGATCACTATTATTAATTAAAGATGGTAAAGGTATAATAGAACATAGACAAACAAGAATGAAGGGGTAACTTAATGACAAAAAGAATCTTGCTTAAATAGCTCAAAACATTATGCATCATGCTTCTAATGAAAAAATTCAACAGTCATTGGTCATCAGTCCGGAAAGAAGTACAAACCTAAGACCGGGGCTCTGAGTGGGAGCAATTATCATCAAAGGGGAAAAACCTCAAACAGGGGTGAATGTTCCCAGAAGAGGCTGGCTGACCACAATCATTTCAAGAGTGCATCAATGACTCTTCCAGGATAACACAAAAGAGCCCAGAACAAAGCACTGCACTCCTCACACTCCCGACTTAAGGTCAGTGTTCATGATTGAACAATAACAAAAAGAATGGGTAGAAATCACATCCACTGGAGAGTTGGAAGGTTGCAGCTACCTCAGAGCCCTCTACAAACGCAAGAGCCCCCCCCCCCCGGAATGCACCAAAAACATCTTTATGATCCTAAACATTTATAGGAAAACATTCGGGACTGGCCAAAATGACAATTCGATTTTTGGAAGGTGTGTTTTCTGAATGGACCTAACAAGAAACATGTTGATGGAAGTGCTGCATTGCCACTTATGCAATGTAATGCCATTTATGTGTAAATAATTCCTATGATTGATGAAACCATGAATAAAAGTTAAAAATCCTGAATGTTAGCCTTTCTTCACATCATGTTGGTTATGCAGAAGACCAATGATTTGAGGAAGGTTTAAACGTTAGGAAATAAAAGAAGCTATTTGTTCAATTACTTTATGTAAAACAAAAATTCCAGACCTGCCATCAAGGACTCACTATGTTTGTGATTAAAATGGGTTTCTAAGTTAACATGTAACATCTTCAACATGTGCCTGTTAAAGGATGAATGAAAAATAAAAAAATACCTGTAAAAAACTTGTTATTGCTTCCTCTGGTCTAAGAGAGTTGTCAGATCAAGTAGACAAAAATAAAATGATCACACCAGATTTATAAGTAAAAACTGAAAGGACCAGGTACAGGGCTCTGTTGCACACTCCCATCGGTTCTCCGGTACATGAGAAATACTGTGGTTAAATCAACAGTTTCCACCTCTGTTTATAAAAGCGTTTACATGCCTCTTATCTCTGGAAGACCTCTCTCCATTACATTAGTTCATTGGATCATTCTTTTATATTTAACTTGTAGATAAGAAGCTGATCCTGGTGTTAGGGTGCTCCCTCATAGTCTGGCGTAAAACCCAGTGGTTTGGGAATGTCTAATAACTGATGCAGACAAAGACCTCTTTCAACATCACTTCCTTTGACAACTGAAAGAAGTAACAACAATATACATGCCATGTCTTAAAAGAGCACCCATACATGAGCAGGTATTATCCTGATATGTCCAGATGGAGGTAGTCTAACATAAAATGAGACCTTAGACGGATGTCTTGTCTTTAGTAGACAACTTCCTTTAAGACAATGGTGAATCATTAAGCCCATCACATGCTGATTTTATTCAAGAGCTTTTGCTACTGACATGGCAGCGGAATCATCTTTATATTTTGAGAAATATTCACTGGATTTCCATAAATCCTTTGATTTGGGTGGCACTAGCATGGCAGTAAGTTACACAGGTCCAGTTCCTGAGGCTTCCTCTTCCCAGAGCAGTGGTTTCTTGGCAGATTTAGGCCGTTCTCAGTTATGCAGCGCACTGGGCGTCTTTTAAAGCCTCTCCCACAGGACTTAGAGCACTGAGACCAGGTCCCTACATCCCACATGGGACATGGATCACCACACACTCTGACTGCTTCAGGCCTTTTAGTATTGTCACAATCTGTTGTGAGATGTCCTTCTGTGCTCTGGCACTGTACCAACCTTTTCTGGAGACCATTCCCACAAGTCACTGTGCAAGTATCCCATGATGTTGTTACCCAGTGACTAATGGGCCTCTTACCCATCACCTCGTTCTTAATTACAGTGTTTTTCTCATCCATCAGGACACTGTTCTGTGATTTGTGGCTTTTCTCCTCTTTGCGTAGAATCTTCTCATCCTTACGCTCCTTTGAGATGTAAAAAGAGTAGCGGATTCTTGGCGGAGTCATCTTCCCCACAGAGAGCACCTCCACCGTTAGAGGCTCTTGCAGAGGTCTGGTAGCCTGGAGAATCTCAACAGATGTGGATGTGCCACTGTAGCGCAGCAAGCTGCCTTTCAGAAGCATGTCCCGTTCTGCCGCTGACACTATGTAGTTGCCATTCAGAAGGTATTTACCGTGCCGGTTCTTCACAGCGAGGTAGTTTTCATCACTAACCATTCCTCTGTACCCACGTTGACGGACATCAATATTGGAGGCTCCGATGGGAAGCGTCACCACAAAGTTGTAGCCGTTACTGAAAATCAAGAAGGAAATTGTAAAAACAACTAAAAAAATATTCAGAGGTAAAAAATAAAGATTCATGTTAGTGGTTGTTTAAATTCAGTAAGTTAGAATATTAATATGTCATGTAAAGCGATTTCAGGTCTCGGTCCCAATAAAGCACTAAAAGTATAAGAAATTCATCATTAAAAGTATTTTATGATGAGGATTAACAGATTATAATATTAATGTCAGACCAATATAAAAAGTTGAGAAAAAGCTCAATAATTTGAACATTTTTAAGGGTCTCTTTGCAGAGAGCCTCCTTTTTGCACCACATTAATATTGTGGAGGTGGGCTACTTACACAGGCTTGGTGAACATTCCTGAGACCTTCTTGCAGCCCTTGTTGTCTCCACCACACACACCACACTTGTCAAACTTCTTGTTGGAATCCAGCTTGCCATCACAGCCGGCTTTCACACACTTCCCCTGAACACACACAGCTGAGGTGTCGGGGGAACAAGGCGTCCCGTCCACAACCTGACAAGTTAAAACAACTCATGTTACAATCACCATTCTGGGCAAGGAGTCCTACTTTGTTTTACTCTTTCAGGTGAAAGTCACATGGTTACCCTATTTTTTTTTTTTATTTTCTAAAGAAATATTGCTGTGAGAGTATTTCTACTCTTGGCTCTTACAACTTGAATTTCTCTGAGTTCAGGTGAAAATACAGTGAAATGTAGATATTGTCACTGGAAGTTATTTATCCTTGGAGATGGAGATTCATCTTATAAGTTTATGTTGGAAAATATAATTTGGAAATATGTTAAGAGGGTTTCTATTTAATTTTATAATTTAAAATGGTGGAATTTGCACATTCCTCTGATTACATCACTTTAAAAATTATATCTGATGTTACAAGAAAACAATTATCCAGTAGTCGTTTTATATGATAATATATTATGAAAATATTCATAATTTCTTCTTACAAATGCTTTTGTATTCTTGTTCAGAAATCAATGGTAAAAAACAGATAAGGTTTTATTTACCTGAACAGTTTTGGTGGTCAGCTCTCACCTTCATCAGAAGCTGTATGAGCCGCCTGTCAAGATCTGCAGCCTGACAGACAGGCGGGTCAGAGCAAAAACTTATGATGAAGCGACAGCTATTCACAGAAAGTGTCCTTATCTTTTACCTTATCTTACCTTATCTTTTTTACTATTAATGTCTGAACAAAGAATAGAAAACCATGAATAAAAATGGTGGATCTAAACACTATTCTTGATACAGTTCTGCTGTGGTTCAAACTACAGGTTTTAGCTTTGAGATTAATCGCAGTGTGCTACCATATGGGGCTATAGGATTACTAGGAGTAAAACAAGCGCTAAACGTGCAGCTCAATGTAAATATACGGTACTCCGATTAATTTCCCTACAGCAAGAAAAAAACCAGTAAGCACCTCCTTGGAGGCAGACATTTTCCTGGTGTTTTGAATGATGTCATTTGCTTCCAAAAGCCTAAAACCTTTTTTAAACTTCCAGGTTTTGATGAGCTCAAGACCGTGATGAATCTGTTCAAACCTTCTATAAATAGAATGCAAAAATCTTCCAAATTAAAGTAAATAAATCACTTTGGTGGAGAGAAAATATAAAAGATAAATAAAAACTTCACATCACCTGGTGTCATAAATGCGGCGAGCCTTAAACTAAAACTTTGCTAAATCATCATTTAAATCTTAATTTCTCAACTCCCATCATTAATAATATACCTATAGCATGCTTTATAAAACATAGAGAAATGGCACCATATGATATCATGAGATCGACCAGTGTCAGAAATGTGGATTAAAAACACAACTGTGGTGCTGGTTGGTCCAGTTGGTCAGCGATGCAGACAATCAGACTGAAGGAGCTATAGCGATTAGATAGTATATGTCACCCTCTGAGGAGACCAAAGTGGAACCTTTGGGATAGAATTGTGAAAGTTATGTTTGAGACAGAAGCAGTAGAGTGCGTCGCTGAATTAATCCAGAGTTAAAAGGGTGGTGACAGCGTCATGTTGTGCAGTTACTTTAGGCATTAATTCAAGTTCTTCAGGTGTCTGCTGGAAAGATGAAGCTGTAGCAAATTTCATATTTAAACATCAGAGGGAATGCAAATTGCTCTCCAAACAAATTTGTTTGCTGTTGTTTTTTGTCCCATTACAAATAAACATTAGGGATGGGAATCAAGAACCGGTTCCTGTTCAGAACCGGTTCCGTGTGCTCCGATTCTGTGGCATCGTTTGGCAGCTTGCTTAACGATTCTCTTATCAATTCCAGGCAGCATCAGAGCCTAGCGCTGAGCAGCGC